>CAUYSK010106606.1:0-11139 GCA_963575035.1 Avahi laniger
CAGATGTCTTTTTTATAGAATGTCATTTTCTTAATAATAAAACAGAAAACAGACATTGTTAAGGGGTAAATGAAATTAAAAATAGGATAGGATGTAATAAAAAGTCTCTACCTTGATCAAATCACCAAGACCCAACCAAACACACCTACTAAATTTAAAAGTTAACCCAATGGGTTCATGAAAAATTAATTTGTAACTTTTAAAAGATTATGGCAAAGAGAAAGCATCTCACAAAAACTTGAATCTGGAAAACACAAGACCACAGCTTGAAGTCTCTTGTTCTCCAGAAAACTTTCAGAAAGTATTATCAGACCTACAATTCAAGAGCATGTGTATAAAGAAAAAGGTGATTTCTAAGAATCTCTAAAAATGAGACTTTGGAAAAGGAAAGAGGATCAGCACTCTGGGAATCTTCTTTTCTTATGTTAGTGATTAAATAGAAAAATTAAAATCAGCCAACAACCATGTATTTATTTGCTTTATGTATTCGAAATTCTACCCTTTGACTGCAAAGGACACGATTCTGCTGTGGACTGGGGTCAGACAGCAAAGCCAAAGTGCACGCGCAGGGACCACTCTCCCCTCCCTGATAACTGCTTGTCAGTGTCCTCATCATCATTCTGAGATCTGAAGACCTGGCTCTTTCGAAGTTGCTGCCTCTTGAATGGATGCCTATGATTCTTCTGGGTAAAGTGTCGCATGGATTCAGAAACAGTGTCAGTTTTGAAAAGAGGCCACATACAGTGTCAGCCCCAGCCTCTGTCAGAAGGGTCCTGCTATGGACTGAGGAAAAATTTGGTTGATCCTTCAAGATTCTCTTTGTCACCCAAGGCAAGGCATATGGTCCTCACCTCCTGACTTGCTTTGGCTACTCAGTTTGACAGCACATCACCTGCCCCAGGTCTGTGTGCTAACTCCAGGCCTGGCTTCCCACCAATGGCCAGTCTGCTATTTATGGCCTGACGCCCTCGAGGTGATTCCTGCCTAGTCCCTGGTCACTCCTTGTACTCAGCATCCAGGATGAACTCCTGGCTGGTTAGCTTAGGGGCTTCCCTGCACTGACCCAAGCCAGGTGCTGTATGCCATGTCTAGTTCCATATAAACATACTGCTAGACTCATCTGGCCTAAGTCAGTCTCTCTCTTACTATCCTGGACTTTTCCAGGGAACTAGTTTATTTGAATCCATCTGCCTCCAGTCCTAATAGGGAACCATTTTATTTCCAACAAAAATAGAAAATGCAAATCATATAATATAATCATACACGGCAATGAAAAATGGCTGTGGCTTCAAGTCCCCTCTATTTTCCTTCATGGAACAAATTATATTGCAACTAATTACCTAGAAATATATCCCTTACTCTTGGGATTGAAAACTCCTAGGCAAAACATCAATACATGATTTATGTTCTGTTAGAAAAAAGACAAAATGCTACACTTCATCTTTTGGGATGCTGGGTCTTAATGCAAATATCCAGTGATCTTTTGGCATGAAAACACATTACTACATAGAAGCCAAGTGTATTTCTACATTTATTTCCTTAGAAAGAGAGAGGAAAAAAGTAGAAACAGAGCACCCAAAATATTCATTCAGTTGATGAACTCAAATACCACCTTTACATTAATTAGTATGTTTGAATCAACACATCGTTCAGTTTAGTAAGTTTAGATGTGGAGTTCCAAAGATGCAAATAAAATAAGAATGCTATTTTAATGGCCTAATACAAGGACATAGAGCAATTTGACTTCTCTTTGGTTTCTCTTTAAAAAAAAAAAAAACAATATTACATAATACTAAAAATAAGTAAACCGTGTTTCCTGTAGCTATGGATACAAAATGCCTATGAAATCAGAAAGGGTCATTACAGACATTCGATGCCTTTCATTTAAAACAGAAACCAAGCTATAATTTCAAACACATGTGTAAACACGTATTTTGTACACATACATATGTGTACATATATGTTCATACATACATATTTAGCTCCCCAATTTGCCAGATTTGTAAGCATAATTAATAACAGCACTGGGATTGTCCCAGGGCTACAGGCTTATCTCAAAATTGTGGGGATGTCGTAACAGGCAGATACGGTGAAGAGGAAGAGCCCCCACCATAGGATTGAAAAGCAAAACGTCCTACTACAGGCCTTCACTTTACTTCAGGTACCATGTCTCAACGCGGCTCTAAATACGCTTGTGAATATAAAAAGATAAGTAAAATTGTTTTAAAACTATGTAAGATTAGGCATCATCTCCAGCAGGGTTCCCAGCCCTGGCTGCCTTTTAGAATCAACTAGGGGGCTTCTAAAAAATTACCTGTCCCAGGGTCCTTTGTGTGATCAATTAAATTAGAAATTTTTTAAGGTCAGCCTGGGCATCAGTATTTTTAAGGTTCTAGGTGATTCTATTATGCAGTGATGGTCGAAAGCTACTCTAAATTGTCAGGTACATTTGATTTGCAAAGCATCAGCCAAGCTGTGCCTTCCGCATATTCTCCCACGCAATCGAAAATGTCAGAAAAATTGACTGGGTACAGTGGCTCACACCTGTAATCCTAGTACTTTGGGAGACAAAAGTGGGAGGATTGCTTGGAGCCAGGAGTTCAAGACCAGCCTGAGCAACAATGAGACCCTGTCTCTATAAAAATTTGAAAAATTAACCAGGGTGGTAGCACGTGCCTGTAGTCCCAGCTACTAGGAAGGCTGAGACAGGAGGATCGCTTGAGCCCAGGAGTCTGAGGTTGCTGTAAGCTATGATGATACCACTGCACTCTAACCTGGGCAATAGAGTAAGACCTTGTCTCCACCAGAAAAAACAAACAAAAAAAGTCAGACCAATCCATTTGTTCCATAAGCAACAGCAAAACAAACAAGTAAGAGCCCTGCCCATAGAAGAGCACAGCCATGTATACCCGTATAATCGAATCACTTAGGGTTAAAACGGGAGGGGGATTTGGAGACTATGCGCCCATCCCTTTAATGCACAGGTAAGAAAATGAGACTCGAAGCTAGAATGCCTTGGCTCAGGTCTCTCAAACAGCGAATGGCAGAACGAGTGAAGCAAACAGTTCCCAAGCCCCAGTACAAAGTCCCCAATGTTGTGTGAACTTTTATCTGTTCAACAGATACTTACTGTTCACCTGTATCATATTCCAGACACTACCCCAGGAACCACAGGTAGGAAAATGACCCAACTACAGCAGCTGTCTAAAGGTTCTGTGGTTACTGGGGAAGACAGTTTGAAAAGAGAGTCTTAAAAACCGCGTGGGATAGCTAACTTCTATTCAGGGTTCCCCAAGTGCCGGGCGCTGTTCTAAGCAGCTTTGATGGACTCCCTCATTTAATCCTCGCACTGACCTTTAGACCAGTGCTTCTCAGACTTCAACAAGCATGAAAATCTCCTGGGGGTTATTAAAATGCAGCTTCTGATTCAGTAGCTCTGGGGTGGAGCCTGAGAGTTGGTTTGTCTAACAAGTTCTCACGTGATACTGAGGCTGCTCATCTCTGGACCACGGAGTGGTTGTGTTCAGACAGTCGTTCTCAAACTAAGTCGCACGTGAGACTCCCTTGCAGACGGGGAGAGTGCAATGTGCTGGTGCCTAGGCCCCACCCACAGCAAGAAAAATCCGCATCTCGGGAAGGAGAGCCCGGGCATCTGTATTCTTCAAAGTGCCCACATGATTGGCAGGAGCACCACTGCCTCTCCAGTAGGAACTTTCCCATTTCGAATGTAAGAAAAGTGAAGCTTCCAGAGGGTCAATGAGTTGCCTGAGGTCACACAGGGCTGGGAAGTGGCGGGCTTGTGAGTCAGACCCATGCGGTTGGGCTGTGGGGCCCATACTTGTAGCCACTGCACTGTGTTTTCTCTTTATGTTTGAATCAGAAAAATAAGTCTCCGATGATATGCAGAACAGTATTTTTAACTAGAGTCAATTTGCTGTACTTTTATATTGGGATGACAAAAACAGTTGGAATTTTATTAGAATTGAAATTATAATAATGTGTCATCTCCCTCAATCCTTGAAAAAATAAGGAAATGTTCCCACAAAATGCATATGGGTTTTCAGCCTCTCTGTGTGAGACAGGGGTGGAAGTGGCCCGAGGGTGATGAAGAGCTGAGACATAGGGAAGGCCTCCGGAGAGACCTTATAAGCAATGTCCTCTTTTGCCTCATTCATTTCACAGAAAACTACAGATTATGTTACTGACCGATCATATTTAAAACCGATTTTCTCATAAATCTACTGATTTATAGACACATCCTCATAGATGCCCACTAATGACAAGCTGATCCAACTGTGAATAGCCATTACCCACAGCAGGGAGACCTTCAGCCTCAATGGCCTGGAAGCATTTCCATCCCAGCATCAGAAGGAAATAAATATCAAACGATATGTCTTTGTCCTAATAGGAGCTAATATGTGGTGTTTATAGTAGTCTATTTTAACCTCACGATGTGCTAAAACAGACATGTCTCTATCACAAAAGCCTAAAAAAATCTCTCTCTTCCAAATAAAATTTGATGTCATTTAAGACTTTTAAAGTATGAAAACCTAAGAATGTAAAGTCTTCATTTTAAAATGAGATAGCTCACTTCTAAAGTAAAAAAGAAAATAATTATGAAAATTACAGAAATATTTCTCTTTCTTGTTAGCCTTAGGGTCTCATCTATTGGCCGCAATGAGTACAGAATGAAATTTCAAGTATCCTCCCCAGACAGTGCTCTTTTGACAGCTGGTTTGCATGAAACCCTAATGCAGCTAACATTCCCAGTTGGCACAGAGAGAAATTCCTCTGAAATCTAAGGTGGCATCCCCCACATTTTACTTGGCTCTGTAATTATCATCTGAATGATGAAATTCTATTTCAGCTGTCAAGATGACACTTTGAACTTTAAATAGATTGTCCAAAAATATCATCCTCACAGAGATACAATTTTTTGTCTCCCCTCATGATTATTTGATGAAAACATTATTAGAGAGCAATGGATAAAAAATAGTAAGTCTTATTGGCTACTTTACACTTGCTTTCATTTTCTGTTCCACTTTCTAACTAGTTCAGATAAAATAAATCGAAGAAGACATTGAAGCTTAGAGTTGTAGACAAAAATTCTTTCAGTAACAACAACCACTGAAGAAAGAGATAATAATCAAATTACTGTGAAATGTCAGCAAATAATCCAATTAGAGAAATGGAAGATACACTCAAAAAAGACACACATCCATGCTTGAAATTCCTCTCTATCTGTAATCATTTTCCTACAACCTACCATCTTAGCATACTTTTTGACCTTCCAAAGACTATAGAAACTTCTGATTCTGCCAAGATTGAGTAGCCCGTTCCTCCCAGGAGCTCCCACAAAAAACTAAAAAACTTGGATATAACACAGCAGCAAGCAGAGAAGTATTGAAAGGCAGAAAAAAGAAAGCAGGCCGCCTAGGGTCATTGGTACTTGAAGGACAATGTGGCATTGAATCTCCTGGGTTCCTTAGTACTTCCTATATATCCCCAACAGAAGACTGCAGAAATTCTAACCCAGAACCACCAACAGCACACACACAAAAGCTCCAAGAAAAGCACATTCCCAGGGCCAAAGGACTGGGAAGTGAGTGATCTAACAACCAAAAACCTTTTTGGCAATAGGCATTGGGAAGGCCCAGCCCATGCACCTCTGGGTGACAGCAGCCCAGCGTGTTGAAACTGTAGTACCTTTGAGACCAAGGTAGACGTACCCTTGCTCTACCTGTAGTGGCCTGTGGCCAGAGTGGTATCCCTGATGATCTCTGAATTGCCTTCATGGTCATTCTTCCCTTTCGTTGAAGGATAGTGCATGTTTGTGGCCAAGTAACTCTATTGGTCCCATCCTGTGGAATCCAAGAAGTCTGGTGGCATCCTATACCCATTCCTTTTAGTTCAAACTAGTAGTGTTTCTACTTGTCTAATATCATAATCTCTTCATCAGGTAATAGTCGACCCTCACTCTTAGTGTTACCTTTAGAGCACACTTTCTGATTTTTGCAATATGGATAGGCTGAGAATTTTCCAAATCTTTAAGTTCTGGTTCTTTTTTGCTTAACAGTGCCATCTTCAATTCATCTCCCTCTTCTGGAATTTTAATATAAGCAGTCAGAAGGACCCAAACCATACCTTCAATACCTTGCTTAGAAACCTCCTCTGCTTAATTCCCCAAGTTCATTGCTTGCATGTTCTACCTTCCACTAAACACTAGAACACAATTCAACCAAGTTCTTTACCATGTTATGATAAGGATTCTCTTTCCTCTAGTTTCTTGTAACTTGTTCCTCATTTCCATCTGAAACCTCATCAGAATTGCTTTAATGTATGTATTTCTACCAGTAGTCTGCTCATGATTATTTATGTATTTTCTAAGATGAAGGCTTTCTCTCCAGTTCTTCTCTTTTCTTCCTATACTCTCACCAAAATTGCCATAATTTCTACCAACTGTACCTTCATGGCAAGCTACGCTTTTTTTAGTATGCACCTCAAAACTGTTCCACCCTCTATCCATTACTGAGTTCCAAAGTGCTTCCACACTTCTAGGTATTTGGTACAGCAGCACCCCACTTCACAGTACCAAAATCCATATTATATTTTTCTCAGGCTGCAATAACAAAATACTATATATCTTATGGTTTAAACAAGAGAAATTAATTTTCTCACTGTCCTGGAGGCTGGATAGTCCAAGATCAAGGTTCAAATAGGATGTGGTTCCTGGTAAGGGCTCGTTTCTTGGCTTGTGGACAATCACATTGTCAATGTGTTCTCATATGGTCTCCAATGGAAGCCCACCTGTCTGTTTGGCAGATCCTAGTGAGAAGCTAATTTTCCACACATATCCCACTTCTGTGGAACTGGATGGGACATTCCAATCCCTCCACTTGGTGATGTCAGTAAGGCTGACCTGGGAGCTGATCTTCCACATCCACCAGTGGTAACAGGTAACAGCAACCTGATTTCCCTGCTGGGGAAGTACACCTGCAGGAGACCAGCAGATCTTCTATCCCTCTCCTGGCAGAAACTGTCAATGTTCTGATTTTCCCACCAAGTTAGTGTCCGTGGGATCCATCAGCAAGCTGAGCACCAAAGAGACAAAACAAGGTGGTCTAAGTGAGGGGTAGTCAGAACTGCCTCTCCACCCTGCCCAGCTTGTGTCCAGCAGGGCCAGTGGGGAGCGGAGACTCACTCCCACCTGGCATTGAGGTAGAAGGAGGTGAGGTTGGTTGCCACTCTGCTGCTTCCCGTTTCCCTCCTCTGGTGTCAGTGGGGCCAAAGAAGAAGCTAAACTCTCCCTTCACTTATTGGCACTTAGGCATGTGAGTATGTTCCCCACTTTTGTGGGGTGGTGCCAGTAAGGCCCCATAGAAAGCTGAACATATGCACCTACTTAGCTCATGGACTTTAACTCAACAATGGTGGTGCCTGCTGAAAAGGATTAAGTAAAATCCAGAGTATTATAAAATAATATCCAGAATGCCTAGGATACAATGGGAACTCACATGGCATACCAAGAATCAGGGAAACCACAGCATGAGTGAGAAAAAGCAATCAACAGACACTAACACTGAGAGGAATCAGGTGTTGAAATTAGATGACAAGGCTTTAAGGCAGCTGTCATAAGAATGCTTCAACAAACAATTACACATTCTTTTGAAACAAATAAAAAGATAGAAAATCTCTGTAAAAAAATTGAAATTATAAAACATAACCAAATGTAGAATATAGAACTGAAAAATATAATAACCAAAATGAAATAAAAAAACTTTCTAGATGAGCTCACTAGCAGTGTGGAGGTGACAGAGAATAAAATCAGTAAATTTGAAGACAGAACAATAGACTTCACTTAATCTGAACAACAGAGAGAAAATAGACTAACTAATAATGAATAGGGTCTCAGGGACCAGTGGGAAAATAACAGCTGACACTGGTCTTATCAGAGTCCCATAAAGAGAGGAGAGAGAGATTGAGACTGAAAAAAATATTCAAAAAAGAATGGCTAAAAATTTTCCCAATTTGGTGAAAGTTATTAAACCTATACATTCAAGAAACTTAGAAAATCTTAAAAAGAATAAATCCAATGAAATGTAATACATGCCAAGAAATATCATAATTAAGCTTTTTCAAACTAAAGACAAATTAAAAATCTTGAAAGCAGTCATGGAAAAATGACACATTATTCATAGGACACCAATTCAAATGACAGTGAATTTCTCATCGGAAACTGTAGAGGCCAAAAGGAAGTGGCACAGCAGTTTTCAAATACTGAAAGAAAAGAACTGTCAGCTGCAAGTAATATATCTGGTGAAAATATCCTTCAGGAATGAAGGAGAAAGAAAAACATTTTCAGATGAAGAAACACTAAAAGAATTTGCTGCTAGCAAATGACTATAGATGGAGCATTTCGGTGCCTTTTTCTCCTTCTCATGATTAACTTTATGTTTGCTGCTGCCTTCTCTTCCACGTTGTCACATTAATAAGGACTCAGAGAGCTGCAAGGGAGTTAGTTATGCAGGTCATTCTATATTTATACAGTAAACATCTGCTTGGCTTCCAGAATAATCATAGGACAAAGATGATGCCTAGGCGAAATATTTGTTTAACTGCTTTTGGGCTTTTTATACTTTCCCCTGGGAAGCACATTCGCAGCTATTGAAATCAAATCTTTGGTAGGTAGAGTGGAAACTTCATAAGCTAAAAGTTAATCTAATGTTTAGGATTCTGAAATATACCACAGGCCTTCTGATTTTTGTTTGAACACCACTTATAGTATTATTTGAGGATTAAGACTTGTGCTTAGCCAGAGCAAGGTGCACAGTAGCAACTTGGAGAGAGGGTAAGGTTTCCACACCTGTGGTTAGTGGTGATGATAGATAAGTACTCAGATAAAAGCAGTCTAAATCAGAACAAGACATCTATAGGGAAACTTAACTATGGATGAAAGAGAAGGCTTAGAAGAAAGACGTAGCCAAAGACTGCTGGAGTCTGGCTTGGCCAGTAAGGTTGACATCACCTTGCCATCCTCATACATGGGAAAGCACACACCACGCTTCCTGCCCATGTGCACGCACACACACCCCTTACCTGTGCAAGATCTGCCAACTTCCTTTAAGGAGATATATCCAAAGAGAAATGCCCCTTTTGTATCTCCTTGTCTACCTACCTCCTCTGTGAAAAAAATCTTATTCAAACTAGGAAATACATTTCTCATACTCTTCTCAGTCCCATTCTGGGAAAAAAATAAAATAAAAGTAAGAAGTGGCTGATGCTGCCTGCAGTCTAGGCTCCTCTAGACTCTGCATTTAAGAGCTTCTGAGGCCCGTCAGGCCTTTTGGGACTGTTGTCTCCCTCCTCCCACTCTGTCTGCATCCAAGAGTGATGATCAGCTAGACCTTGTCCTTTCAATATTCATTATTTGGGGGGTGTTCTGGGGTTCAGGCATGAGTTGGCACTTTTCCTGGGTATATCTTTACCGTATGGGACATCATAATTTCAGGTACCAGGCTGGGATTCATCCTATAAACAGTATTGCAATCTTTTCTTAAGGAAGCTTCTGAAGGATCTGGGACAGAGAGCAGCAGGACCGGAGAGGAATGACGTGCCTCCTAGGCACGAGGCCGCCTGAGGCTTGCAGATCATAACAGTGGAAACCACAAGGTGCTCTAAAACCAGAGGTTCTCGATGTGTGGTTCCTGCACCACCTGGGAACTTGCTAGAAATGCAAACCCTCATGCCATTCCCCAAACGCCTGAATAAGAAACTGTGTTAAAACTGGGAGTCAATTTTAACAAGCCCTCCAGCTATTACTGACCACCTCCAGTGGCTTCACTGAGAACCATTGCCTAAGGCAAGTTTCCCAGCACTGGGATCTTCCTAATATTATAGACCCTCAGACCTTCTGGCAGAATCTTCTCATTTTCTGAGTGGGACATGAGAATGTGCATTTTTCACAAGCATTTTCGGTGATCTTCACCACTAGGCAAAATCTGTGGACATTTCCCCTTTCCTTTCTTGAAAACTATGGGTGTCTACATTACCCACTCCTCATATTGAACGAATATTTATTGGTTATTTTTATTTAAAATAAATTTTTTAAAACAAAGTACTAAAGGTTGCTTTATTTGGTTACTAAATAGTAGTGGCCACCATTACCCTACTCTCTGAACTTTTTTCTTTGTTGTGTGTGAAGAAGGAAAGTCTCAGGGTAACCATTTTCACCAAGTTCTTAGGGATGAGCAGGAGCTCTTGCAGGCAGCTGAGTCGTGTGTCTCCTGGGACGTCAATCTGATAGGACTTAGAGCAAAAGAAAACTGATTTTGAAAATATCAAGTTTTAAAGTTACTTATTAATATATTCTGAAGCTTAGACCAGTTTCGTACATCACTTGAAAAAAGGATGATTGGACATACGATTACAGATAGAATGTGTTCCATTCTTGCATCAGTTTCAGCTGAAACGATCTCTAGCCAAAACAATCGTTCAGTGTCTATTATCTAAACTACTTCTGTCTCAGTCTCAATGAAAATTCAGCGAATGTCTCAACCGCAAAAAGCTGTATCTCTTTCTTTGCTATACTGTCTAAAGATCCATATTCCAATTGCATCTCCATTTCTACCAAATAGGTACAAATCCAGAAAAAAAGGTAATTGTAAGTATAGTGTGTTAATGAATTCATGCTAGAACGTTAATTATCCTCTGGTGAACTAGCTTAAATATTTTTGAGAAGGCTATAGTAAAAGCGAGATAAATATTCGTCAAGCTCGTCCATCAACTCTGTCAGTCTATCAGTCTATCTTGACATCAGCAAATGACTTAGTTCCCCTGAACCATAGCATTGCAGTTCTGACCTGACTCTGCAAACCAATGATTTTTTTCTCCACATGCAAGCCTCAAGTATGCATTCACCTGGATGAAGCTTTTGATGAAGTTTGTAACATCTGGAGTTAGAAAACTTTCCCTAAGAAGTAACCATTCTTGTGCAAACAGGAAAAATCCCTGGGGGTCCTATGTAGGACCTGCCAGGCAAGAAAGCAGCAAGAAAAAGCAGCAAGCAAAAAGCAAGCAAGTCTCACTCTGTAGCCCTGGGCAGTGCAGTGGCACCATCGTAGCTCACTGCAACTCAAACTC
>CAUYSK010106609.1:0-12188 GCA_963575035.1 Avahi laniger
AGTAGCTGGGACTACAGGCATGTGCCACCATGCCCGGCTAATTTTTTCTATATATTGTTGGCTGTCCAAGTAATTTCTTTCTATTTTTGGTAGAGACGGGGTCTCGCTCTTGCTCAGGCTGGTCTTGAACTCCTGAGCTCAAACAATCCGCCCACCTCGGCCTCCCAGAGTGCTAGGATTATAGGCGTGAGCCACCACGCCTGGCCAATTGCATCTGTTTTAATGACTTAGCTGTTTCTTCTTAGGCCAGCCATTTCAGCTCTCTGCATGAGATTCCCAGTTTTGCAAGAGAAAGCAGGGATCTACCTTCCTCCCTCCTTTCTGGATAGTGGGTAAAGTGAACAATAATGTATTGCTTTGCACAGCAAATGTTAACTATGGAGTACTGCTTCTAAATCCACTGCCATCCGAGTGATCCTGCTTCCAAGAATTAGCCCTTGGGCACTCGGGTCACCACCAAAAGAATAGTAAATGTCTCTTGGGCAGCTCTACACAGGGAATAAACACTTGTTCTGGAAGAGGACAGCAGCCAAGAGCCTGTAGTACTTACCTCCACCTGCTGGAGAGCATCTTCAGTGTCTCCAATTTCAGAAGTGGAGACAGAGGGGTAGTTGGAATCAGATTCTAAGCTACTTTGGTTTGATGGGTTCCGCCTGTGGCCTGGAGTTTGCTGTTGGAGGAGAAAAAGGTGACAACTCTTAAGGAATCAATATTAGGAAGAACTTCTAAAAGAGCAGCAGGCCCTAGAGTTGGCCTCCGCCTCATCTGTCAACAAGAACGGCTGTCATTGCTTCCTGGAATGACAGCTAATTAGAGCTAGTCCCACAAAACTTTTCACCTCAGTTCTTACAGACATCCATCTACCGAACCAACTCCATGATAACTACACGAGAACACAGCTCCACAGTAAGGACTGAGTTCCCTCGTTTTGCAATGAAATGCAAATCCATAAGCTTTAAGCTAATTTCTTGGAAAAGTCCTGGGGAAACAACCTTTCACTCCAGTCTTGCCCGTTACCTACCCACGTCCTTCTTCAAAAGAAGGTTGCAAACCTGCCCCCAACGGCCCCCTTCCTTCAACCTGTACTCCAATTTTGTTTATGAAAATCGTAGCGTATTAGAAATAGAGTTTACTATTTATAGTGTTCATTTAAAAATACCCTTTTTTGGCATTTAATTTCATTTTCAGAGTGAAAACTGAGCTTGGTAGGAAAATTTTAGATTTCTATATACGTTCCTATTTAGCTTTTCTTCCTGCTTTCTATGCAATTAACTTATTTCCTCTTGTTTGGATATGCATTTCTGGAGAAAATGTTTATGGGGTAAAAAATAACAAATCCTGAAATATCATGTGTTTCTTGATTCTACTGCTTGAGGAAAAAAAAAACAAAATCCTGAAATATCATGAAATTATTTCTACGTATACTGCATTTCATTGGAGATTAGGAGACCTGATCTCTAGGCACTTGTGGGCCTCTCTGCCGTGCACACTACTGGAGCTGAGATTAGAACTCCCGCACGCCATTACTATTTCAACACAGGGATGGTCCCAGCACAGGAAACGGGAAAGATAACATACATTTGGGTAGAATTTTCCTTAAACTCATAACCGAGATCTTTGTGAGACTGCAAAGTTGGGAAAGAACCTGTCCTTAGGAATGAATGGCCCAGCCCGGCTACTTCCTTGTGGGATTCCTCCTTTCTGCAGGAATGGCAAGAACAGACGCTAGAAGGTGACGTCGTGCTTACAGCACATACGTCCTGAGCACCACAGGGTGCTGGAGGGCAGTGCACGAGAGCAAGGGTTACGACGGCGCCATGGGGCTGCAGCTCTGCCCTCCTTGCCTTTATGATGGCAAGCTCGTCCTGAAGGTTGTCGAATCTCTGCTCCAGCTGTGAGTATTCCTTCACCAGGTTCTGGTACCGGGATCGCTCCTCCTCCAGATCTTTCTTCATCAGGAGATTTTCCTTCACAGAGTCCTGGGCAAATTCCTCTGGAAAGCAAGCACACCAAGATGCGGTGTTTCTGGACAGATTTCCCTCACACGTAATGACTCATGCATTCTGATTAATCTCTTGTTAAAAGGCTGCACATGACAAGCTAGGCACAGAGGCACTCGATGCATCTATTAAGCTCCTTCTCTGCTGCCAAGGAGGGAAGCTCTTTACTCTGGCTAAGTCTTCGCAGAGGGGACAAAGACCCTGCTCTTGGGGAAGCGGGGAGGGAGGAGTCGGCAGCATTATGAGAGAACTTGCTCAGTTAACGCACCAGCTTCTCTTCTGCCTACTGTCACGGCAACTACTGCCAGCGTCCCTGGAAGAACCAAGGTTTGTTCCACCTTTTCTTTCCTGTTCCTGATCTTTCAGGTGCTTGGAGTGCAGGGAGATTTGGCCAAAGGTTTGGTTGGGAGGAAAGCAAACAGGCTATGTGGCTGGGCTTCTCCCTGCCAAAACTTATTATTCATACTAGCGGAAAGGAAAATATTTTCAAAGGGAAATTGAAAAATGGTTTGTTTTCAACAAGACGGGATGCTGGGTGGGACTGAGGTCACGTGGCTCAATTCTGTCGTGATACGGGTGAGGAACCTAGGGGTGGGAGAAGGGATTTGCCAAAGGTCACACTGAGCTCCGGCCAGACTCGTCCCTGCTCCTCCAAAGCTGAGTGGCACATGGGGACTGATGGCAGCCCAGGAGCTGGTGGGTGCTTCAGAGGGACTGATTGGGGTCTGATTCAAGACCCCGTCCTTCAGCAAACATTACAGATGGCCTCCCGGGTAGAAGAAACCATCACAGTTACCGTGGGTCTGAAAGATAAATGTAAAACCCAGCAACACAACAGTTCCTGAGTACTCGCTGCGTGTTAAGCTCCCTCCTAAAGCACTTCGCCTGCAGCATCTTGCTCACTCACATGCGCCCTCTGAAGTCTGTACCTTTATGTCCATTTTGCAGATCAAGAAACTAAGGACCTGCTCGAGGCCACACAGTAGCACGTGGTAGAGTCATGCTTTGAGTGGTCTCCCTGACTCTAAGCCCCATGCATTACCTCGTCCATTATCTGTGTGTCTCACCTCATTGAACTCTTGAGACCAAATGTCACAACACGATTTTAAGGATCTCCCTTCCTTTTTCACCTCCATCTATTAAAGCCTTCGTCCCACTGCAGCATCCTAACTGGATGCCTCCTGGGAGTCTTTGGGGAAAAATTAGCAAGATTAAAATCCCAAACAAAACTCAAGCGTTTTGGTACTTACCTTTAGACTGGCACAGGATTTGGTTGTTAAGCTGTTCTTTCTCATCTTTCAAGAGAGCGTTTTCTTGCTCTAGGTCTGCAACTCGCTGAAAGAGAAAGCAACAGGGAAAAACAGTTCTGTGATGCTAGGCAAAGGAGAGTCTTCTTTTGTGGGGTTTGAATTTTAACAGGTCATGTGTAAATGCACCTTGTATTTAAGAAAGTTGAATTGGCCAAAGTGCTTTCATTTTGAAGAAAAAATTGTATGTTGAAAGAAAAATCCTGTTAAGACAGATGAGCTCAGCACTGTTCATGGTCATCTAATGCCCATACAAACATCATGAAAAGTCTATAGCAAGGTCACATGCCTTGCTGAGGAACTTACAGAGAGAACAGGCTTTCAGGTTCTTGTATTTGTTTGCCCATCTTGCTAAATTTTGAGCTCTCAAATCCAAGTCTCAAGAAAGTCAAAAGCTCACCATGAACAAAGCATCTCTGGTCTTTACACACTTGCCCTTCCCTGTCTTACCGGATCAGTCTGGTCCAAATCCTTGCTATCAACATAAGACCATCTAATCTAGTGTTTGGTTGCTGATGCCACTGCCAAAGAAAGCCAAAATGGGGTGAATATTTAAAAAAAAAAAAAAGAAAAAGAAAAGGAAATAAATACCATTATAATTAAAGAAAAATGGTCTGTTCAAAGAAGATTTGAAACAGCGTGATACAAGTTTTTAAAAAAGTGAAATTTTTTACTATTGTTGGAGCAACTATTTGTATGGATTTTAAAAAATGCAACAACTCAAGACGTGTTCTAAAAAAATTCGAAATCATTAGTTGGTATAAAGAAAGATGAGAAAGGGTGTATGGCTTTTATAACACGGAGGGCTAACTTGCAATCGATCCAGCTGTGTGCTTGCAACCCCTGTAGATTCATTCTGCAGGCAGCCAACATGTAACTTTCCCCAAAAAAATCACATCCCCACCTTGGTGACACAGACGAAGAAACAGTTGAGCATTGTGAAAACCACACGGGGGAAAATGAGGAACACGTGCCCCTCAACATTCAGGCCACCAGACTCGAGCCCTCACTTCCCTGGTGGCTGGCTGAACCATCACCAGTCACCGTGGGATCAACTCCTGTGATCATAAATGTCGCACACGGCAAAGAAGGTGAGCTCGACAGCCGCACAGGTCCTGGGCTCTACGACCCTCAGCTTCCCCCTCTGTAAAACTGACACCCAAGCTACGGGGTTGTTTTCTCCATCAAATGAGATGAAGTGTGCAAAGTACTAAGCAGCAGGTGCTGTATGTAACAGTTGATTGATATATGCGTAACAGATGGATCTATATAACCTCTAGTAGGCACTAAATGGAAACCTACTTTAAAATCATTCCACCACTTACCAAAATCTTGAATTAGTATCTGTTTTTCACAAATTTTTCCAAAAAATAGAACATGGAGCACACTTCCCAATTCATTCTATGAGGCCGGTATTACTCGGATACCAAATCCAGACAAAGACATTATAAAAAGAAACTACAGACCAGTATCTCTTAGGAATATAGATTCAAAAATCTTCAACTAAATAATAGCAAATAAGTGTTCATGATTAAAATGCTCAACAAATTAGAAATAGAAGTGAACTTCCTCAACCTGATAAAGGGCATCTTCAAAAATCCATAGCTAATACTGTCCTTTATGGTGAAAGGCTGAATGCTTTTCCCCTAAGATCAGGAAGACGACAAGGACATCTGCTCTTGTCACGTCCATTCGACACTGT
Source organism: Avahi laniger (assembly GCA_963575035.1). Taxonomy (NCBI): domain Eukaryota; kingdom Metazoa; phylum Chordata; class Mammalia; order Primates; family Indriidae; genus Avahi; species Avahi laniger. Next base: position 5,010 of record CAUYSK010106609.1, read on the forward strand.
ACTGAAGGTTCCAGGCAGAGAAATTAGGCAAGAAAAATAAAAGCATCCAGAATGGAAAGAAGAACTAAAACTATCTGTATCTGCAAATGACACAATCTTGTATACAGAAAATCCTAAGAAATCTACTTAAAAACTACTAGAACTAATAAATAAGTTCGGAATTCAGGATACAAGATCAAGATACAAAACTCAACAGTATTTCTATACATCTGCAATAAACAATCAGAAAAAGAAATTAACAATTTCATCACAATAGCATCAAAAAGAATAAAACGCTTATGAATAAATTTAACAAGTACAAAATTTATATTCTGAAAACTATAAAACATTGCTGAAAGATAGATCTTAATAAACGGTTAGACATGCTGAGGTAATGGATCAAAGGATTTAGTATTGTTAAGATGGCAACATTCCTCAAATTGGTCTACAGATTCAATGCAAATCCTTATCAAGATGCTGGATGGCTTCTTTGCAGAAATTAACGAGCTGATCCTAAAATCCATGTGTAATATATAGGGATCTGGAATAGCCAAAATAATCTTGAAAAAGAACAACAAAGTTGGAAGAATTATACTTCTAAATTTTAAAACTTACTATAAGATACAGTAATAAAGACAGTGTGATACTGGCAGCCTGGGTCCAGTCCCACATCCTGAACCATTATGCCAACCCATCTGCCGACACTTCAGCAGGCAGACACGTGAAGAATGGCAACGAGCAACCTAGAGCAGGCCTCCCAAGACTGCTTTCGACAGCAAGCGCTGTAGGAAGGAGGGAACTGGTGTGTGGCTCAGGGACCAAGATGGATCAGATGGAGGAAGAGGGATCCGAGCCAAACCCGAGGAGGACGGAAGGACTTCGGATGCTGAGGAAGAGGGAGGAAGCCCCAGGCTTGGAGAAAGACAGAATAAAGAAGCCAGAAGGGAAAACCCCTCAAAGAGAAAGGTTTATATGAAGAACGAGCAGGAAATCAAGGCAGGAACTGTAGGGTCTTAGGAAGATTAACTTGGCAAGAGCTGGGGAGATGAACCAGAGAGAGAGAAGACTGGCGCCAGCAAAGTCCTCCTTTCCCTTGGAAAAAGTCACCGTCTTCCTAAAGCCCACAGACAGGGTAGTGAGAAAAAAACCCCTTTCTTGTCCACTCAGCAAAGAGAACGTAGCTCCTTTGCTCTGGGCAGGGAATTAGACCTCATTCCCTACCTTTCCACGCTGCACACGGCCCTTGGCAGGGACAACACTGCTAATTCTGCGAAATCTTACAGGGCTCACCTGCCCACTCTGACAGTAAACTTTCCTCCAAGCAAGCACAGCATTAATTTGCTTTTTACACTAGGAGGTAAGATGTTAAAACAAGTTGAAAATCAACACCCTTTGGACAGCAAAGCAACTTGAAACGATGACTAAAACATCTCCAAAATGGTCCAGTAAACGTGTTTTAGTATGTCCCCATCCTACATCTGCAGAAGCTAAAGAGTCTAAGACAGAGCTGTTCTTCTCCCCAGAGGTTTCAAGGGCTAAGGTTGCCCTTGAGGTCAGAAAACACTTTTTGACCTTCCCCCCACCCTCTCCTACTGTTCTCCTTACTGCTCCCTCGGCCTGAGCCCAGCAGTCTCCTTTTCAGTCCTCGAACTTGCCTACTCCTGTAGGTCTGTATACTTGCTGCTACATCTGTCACTTGCTCCCCAGAAATCCCACAGCTCACGCCCCTCGCTCCCCTCAGGTGTCTTCTCCATGGGACCCCCTCTGACTGTCATAAGCAACACCATCCTCTCAAGCCGCCCAGGTTGTTCTCTATCCCCCTCTTACTCTGCTTTATTTTTCTTTATAGTCCATGGTAGATAACTTGTGTTTGTCTGGACCTTCTTCCCCCACCCTCAAACATTTAAGCTCCATAAGAATGAAAAATACTTAAAAAACAAAATAACTGTTTACTTACACCCCAGTGTGTACAACGGTGCTTAACATATATAGGCACTCAAAGACATCCCGAATGAAGGACTATGAACTTCTATGACCTCTGCAACAATGTCTTTCCATAAAGGTGGGTTAGGGTCCCTTTCCTAATAACCATCAGCCTCATCATGGACCATGAATCCTGGAGCCACTGAGAGCTGAACTCCGAATTGCACTTAGTGAAAGTCATCCGGCTCTGCACCTTTTGGAAGGTGGCTGAACATATTCCATTACGAGCCCCACCCCTACCTCCCAGCCAGATCTCTCTATTTCTATTGGAAAAATCCAAAACTTTTATACTGGAATTAACCAAGGTGGCCAACCAGTACCAGGTCATTCTAAGAATGATGTCGCGACAATGCACAACCCAACCCGACTAGGGTGAATGCTTAGAGCCTGGGGCCCTGCTAGCTATTCTTCACAACCAGGCTTCCTGGCTGTGGGTTTCTCCTGCTCACCCACGGCAACCCTGCGCCCAGCTAGGCCTTGCTCTGGCCCCACCAAGCGGCCTTCAGAGAAGATTGTGGATGATGAGCCTCTGTGCCAAGGGCAGCCCTGGGGGCCACCACTCTTTCACCAGGGCCACCAAACAAACAGCACAGCTGCACGAAAGTGGCCAGGGCAGGGATCACTGAAGCTTTAAAAAGGAACAAGATGTACACATTCCACAGGCTAAAAGGGAAGGAGGCTCAGGGCCTGGGCATGGAGCACTCTAGAGAGGCCAAAGTGATGGATACCTTTAGCAGGTAAGGATGCCATCTAACTCACGTGGCTGGGGTGTGATGGTGCTTCCCTGGGCTCCGTAGACAGAGATGACTTCCTGCACGCAGGGAGATTGAGGCAAAGGCACGGTGGCCATGTGGGCTGCCAGTTAATATTGTCAGGGGTGGGGGCCCAAAGTTTTCCAGGGTGTCAGTTCCAATATAACATTTGCTGCCTTTGCTGATGGAAACATCAAAGCCATGAATTAAACATCTACTAGCAGTCGGCTCCCTCCCCGTGCTTGGCTTGTCTCATCTGTCTTGTTCAACACAGACCAGGCCCCTGCTCAAGCCCAGGAAGAAACCAAGTGACTGATTATTCAGCATTTATTAAGACTGGGCACGGTGCCCTTGATACATATTAAACCCTGAGTAGGCAGAGAAGATGCCCACACACCCCCGACCCCAAAAGGCAGCCAGTCTGTCTATCTACCCCTCCACCACTAGAATAAAAAGGCTTGGATGACCCTAGAGAAGGAAGAACGTTTGCTGCTACTTTTTCCTTTCCTGGAAAGTAACAGACATTGCACTTGATGGATCATCTCAGGCTGGTTTCTTGGGATGTGTTTATGTTTGGAGTCCAGCAAAGGGGCTTTTTGTCTGCTCCTGTTGTCCCTCTCTTTGCGGTGTCCTCTTGCCAGTTCCCAGCTCCAATTTTAAATAAAATTAGACCTAGCTCAACGCACTCCTAAGGAAATAGTAGTGATTTTTTTAAGGAGAGGAGGAGGGAGCCCACTGCTCTGTTTTGCTCTGCCAAGGAAGATTTTCATATTATAAACTCTTATGCTCCCTCAGATGGAGACTTGGATATTTCAAAAGTGCTTTCAGTCCCCAAATCACAGCATTTAGCAGGAAGCGAGGCTGGGAAACGGATGAATCAAGTACTATCTGTGGGGGTGGAGCTAAGTGAGACCCCAGTTTGTGGGTCTACTGAGTAAACAGGCTTTGCAGGGGTCTCACCTGACCAGGACACACAGGCAGGGAGCTTTCTTTTCTTTCCTTGTAGGGTCACCAATCTCAAGAGCTTCCATTTCTAATCTTGGCCCCTTGTTTCTGGCTTTGGGTTCTACCATCTTGTTTTTATTTACATGGAAGGGCTGCCATCCATCCATCTACTCCAAAGGGTGAGCCTACTCCAAGTATGGAATTCTATGGTTTGTAGGTTACATGCTTACAGCTATATTTTGCCAGGTGTTTCCAAGCACCACAATGCTTTGTCCTAAGGAATGAAGTCTACTTCACGCCTTGTGGTGAGTAAGCTGGCAGGTGGTTTATCTGGGAAGAGGGTCTTGTGATGCCTCAAGGCAACACATCACGAGAGTGGCTTTTTACGAGCCAGGCCAGCTGCACTGAGAAGCCATGTCTTACTTTCTTCTTTGCCTAATCCCATTGGGATCCCACCTCTGGCCCTTGGAGACCCCTGGGGTCTCGGTGAAGTCAGTGGCTGTTGGTGCTAACCTGGGGTGGGAATACAATGTACACGAGCCCGGCACGAGCTGGTTCTGTGGCCTTTCCCCTCCAGTGGAGTCGGCATGTTTCTCGGCCATGTTTGAGGGCTGAGAAGGAAGTGGGGGCAGAAGAGAGAAGGACGCCCGAGCGACGCTGAGGGCCTCTAGTCCTTGCATAAGCCATCAAATACAAGCTCGCAGATATGGCCAGCTATAAGTCCAGAAGGGGCCTTGAAGACAATTTGAACCAACTTTAAAATACACGTACAAATGAGCGAACTAGTGAGGTTTCCTGCACACACTTAGTAACAGCAGAGCAGGGATGAGAGTCCGGGGATGACAACACAGGGCCCTTTCTCAGGCAGCTCTCAGTCTGCCCCCGACATCCTCACTGACTCTCTCCCTCCTTGTGTCTCCCCAGTGACGGGCAGATACTACACACGTGGGCAATGCTTGGCTTTCCCTGTGCCTTGTGACCTGTAGAGATGGTGGGAGAATGGCAGTGGCCCGAGTCTGTAAGGGGCTCTCTGGGGACCCTGTGGGACTTTCTTGGCTGGAACAGCTATCCTGGGAATGGAGCAGGAAGTCTTTGGGTTTGTTTTTTTTTTTTTTTGAGACAGAGTATCACTCTTGCCCGGGCCAGAGTGCCATGGGGTCAGCCTAGCTCACAGCAACCTCAAACTCCTGGGCTCAAGCAATCCTCCTGCTTCAGCCTCCTGGGTAGCTGGGAGTACAGGCATTCATCACTGTGCCCAGCTAACTTTTTCTATTTTCAGTTGTTTGGCTAATTTCTTTCTATTTATAGTAGAGACGGGGTCTCGCTCTTGCTCAGGCTGGTCTTGAACTCCTGAGCTAAAGCAATCCTCCCGCCTCAGCCTCCCAGAGTGCTAGGATTACAGGCGTGAGCCACCGCGCCTGGCCAGTCTTTGTATCTTCACATTTGGGGGAGGGGGGGCAAACCCCAGGAAGTTCTGTAGGGAGTGATCACACAGAGCACACCAGCCGGAGTGAGTGGGCCAGGCTGGGACTGTCACTCACTCTGCAGCCGAATGCCCCATTGCACAACGCTTCGGCCTGGGGAGGGGTGCCCAGAAGCTGCCCCCAACCCTGTAGGCAGTGTCAAGAGAAAACACAGCCTCTGTCACAGTTCTCTTGCCCACCAACGAGCAGGCCACAGAGCCAGCGCGGGGACTAACCCCAGACCATAGGAATGATACTTAAAGGTCAGTGCTGTGTGACCCTCTCAGGGGATGCCAGAGGGCCCAGCTAACAGCAGAAACTCTGTCGACACTGTGAGGTGAATGGACACAATCTCGCGTGGGTTCCCTGAAAGCACGCCGCTGTCTGTCTAAACACAGATGGGTGCTAAGTCTGTGGGCATGAGCCCTAGGCAAAGCCCACGGCCATTTGTCATCTGGAAGAAGAAACCGTCTCTGCCGGGTGGCTCCGCTGGCCTGCCCACCGCCAGCGCCCGCCCCCTGGCCTCGAGCATACCTTTCTCAGCTCGTCCTTCTCCCTGCCGTGGGCGTCCTCCAGGACCTTGCGTTCCGAGTGGGCTTTTTGCAGCTCGCTGCGCAGGCTCTCCACCTCCTCCTGCAGCCGCGGGCCGGGGTCCCCGCCCTGGCTCTGCTGGTAGCGCGCCAGCTCCTTCTGCAGCCGCTCCACCTCCATGGCGTATGTGGAGGTGGCCGTGGAAAACTGCTCCGACAGCGTCTTGAACTCTTTGTTCTGTGGAAGGCATCGGCAAACGGGGACAGGGGAGAAGGAGAGGGTTAATATTTTGCCAGGAAAAGGCACGAAGGCAATCAAAAAAGGAACTCCCACGATGGAATTAAATCTCACAATCGTTACATGCTCAAGCGCTTTCCTGGCATCCTCCTAACAAAACTCTGTTGTGAACCCAGGAGAAATAGAGAAAAACACAATAGCGATACTGCCGTTAAAATAGTTCAAGGAGCTTGCGTGAGCATGAGCATGGCTGGTAGTGGTTGGTTGTCCTCGTCCAGCTGGACAGATCCCACACCCGGTTTTTAAGCTGCAGGAACAACAGAGCTGCCTTCCGAGATTTGCGGCCTTTGCTTTTCTGGTTTCCCAGCTCTTTGCCAGGGAGCCCTCCTGCCTGTGGGCTCACTGGCACAAAGAGCTGCAACCTAATCGCTGGCCCCGAGACAAAGGACCCCTTCATCATTCCCTCTTCCGAGGAGGCCCTCCACAGGGCCCTGGGATCATTCTCGCCACCTGTCAACCACGCTTACCCCGTAAGATTGTGACTCTGGAAACCAATGCCTGGCAGACCTCATCTACACCCCGCCCCTGCAGACGGGGCGTCCGACCACCAACTCACGCATGAAGCATTCCACCGAGTCCAGAGCCCTGAGAACCTCGGGCTAGTGTCAAGTGTTCACGTAAATTACTGACAGAAATTGAGGCAGCAAGAGTTGAGAGCCCATCAGCTAAAAGTGGTCAGTGGGGCGAGTGGAGATAAAGTAGGATTCTTCAAATAAGCAGGCGACGAACAGGCGCTGATTATCCTTCATTGCTGTGGTCTGCAGGAGCTCCAATGAAGCTGGAGCTACTGGCTAACACGCCTATAAGCAGGAATTATTAAATTCACCTGAGGAATTAAACTTCACTGAAAGCAGTGACAAGCAGCAAAAGAAAAGCTGCTGGCACAATTCACTACTGCAACGATGTGGAAACAACCCAAGTGCCCGTCAATCCATGAGTGGATTATTAAAATTTGGTGTGTGTTTACAATGGAATATTACTCAATCATAAGAAACGACAGTGATCTAGAACCTCTATACTTTCCTGGATTAAATTGAAGCCCATTGTCCAAAGTGAGGCACCACAAGAGCAGAAGAACGGGCTCCACTTACTCGCCATCGAATTGGTACTAACTGATAAACACTAGGGTGATCAAATGGCAGCAATACTGTCCAGGGATTAGGGGGATTTGGGGGTGGTAAATCCGCAACTAAAGGACACGGGGAGCATTGTAGGGGGGAAGGGCATGC
>CAUYSK010106611.1:0-11044 GCA_963575035.1 Avahi laniger
TTTTTTTTTTAATAAAGTTGGCAGATGAGATTAGTGGGAAGATGAATGAGGTAAATGAGGGTTAAAAAAATTAGCTCTTGTTTCAGAAATATATAATAGTTTACCAGTTCAAACAACAGACACAGAAGTACAAAAATCCAGTCTGATTATGAAAAGATCTAAATGTAAAAAATAATATCATAAAACGTAATAGAGTAAGACATAAAAGAATATCCTCAACTTCCTGGAGTGGGGGAACATTCATAAGCATGACAAAAATCACAAATGCCACAAAGATAAAGTCTGACAAATATTGATTACATAAACATTAAAATTCATACATGACAGACAACAGAAAATTCAGTATGTAACAGAAATTATTCACTACATACAGTACGTTAATATCCCTTATAAATAAATTTCACAAATTAACAAGAAACAGATTAAGAATTCAAGTGGAAAATAGAAGAGAATGAACAAATTATAATAGAAAAAAATTGTAATAGTTCATTTAGAAAAATAAATGAGAGTTAAGATAAGGAATAATCAGGAAAATAACAACCTGGAAATGAGTATTAGAATGATAATATCTGTCAAATACACAACTGGCAAAAGTTTAAAAGCAGATAATGTCCAGGTTGACTAGGGAAACAGGCACTCTCAAACACAGCTGATAGGGATAACATTTTAAATAGTCTTTTTTTATTATTATCATTTCAGCATATTACGGGAGTATAGATGTTTAGGTTACGTCTGTTGCCCTTGCTCCCCCCACATCAATATTTATTATTACAGTAAGTAGTTGCTTTTTGTTAACAACCACTTACTGTAATAATATTGATGCGGGACTTTATTCATGGCCTCACAGTTTATGGAAATGTTGAAGGACCCCCGAAGTCCCCCATCATTTAAACTATATTTTGTCTTTATTTTAATTATTTTTTTGTTTATATTATTTTTTTATTATTTTTAAATTTTTTGTGACGATCCTGTCTTGGGACCTGTTTTACTGGGAGAGTAACTAACTCCCAACAAAATATGTTTTGCAAATATTATTTCTCTTTGCAGCAGGTCCTTTGTATTTCCGTATGAATTTTAAGATAATCTTGTCAATTTCTACCAAAAAAAAAAGAGCTGCCAGAATTTTTGTTAGGGATTGGATTAAATCTGTAGACCAAATGCCATCTTGTTAAGGCCATCTTAACAACTTAAACCCTTATCTCAACCCATAAATATGAAATTCCTCACCATTTAATCTTTAATTTCTCACAGGATGGTTTTGCAGTTTTCAAGCGCACTTGCAATTCTTTCATTAAATTTATTCCGAAGTATTTTATTCCTTTTGATGCTACTGTGAATGGAATTGTTTTTATACTGTCAGTTTCTAAGATAGAAATATAACTGATTTTGTACAGTGGTCTTACAAACTGCAACCATGCCAACCTCATTTATTAGTTCTGATGGTGTTTTCTGTAGCCACTCCAGCTCTCATTTGGTTACTGCTTGCATGGCATGGATCCTTTCCACTCTTTCACTTTCAACCTATTCATGTCTTTGAATCTAAACACTATCTTGTAGACAGCATATGGCTTGATCATTTTTTTATTCAGTCTGATAACCTCTGACTTTCGATTGATGTTTAATGTAATTATTTAAATGATATTTAATCTGCTATTAAATAGCCATTTTGCTATTTGTTTTAGCTATGTCTCAGGTATTTTTCGTTCCTCTTTTATTGCCCTCTCTTGTATTTAACAAATATTTGGTAGTATACTATTTTAATTCCTCTGTTGATTTTTTCAATATATATTTTTTAGTTATTTATTTAGTGATTGGTCTAGGGATTACTATGTGTTTTATCACAATCTACTTCAGATTAATACTGACTGAATTCTGATAAAATGTAGCAAGTTTGCTCTAATATAACTCTATCCCTTGTCCTCTGTGCTATTATTGTCATATGTAATATATGTTATAATCCTAATAGTACAGTGTTATAATTGTTGCTTTAAATAGCCTGTGTCCTTTAAAGAAATTAAGAGAAAATATATATGCACAAAATCTTTCATATTTAATCATATATTTACCATTTTGGGAGCTCCTTATTTCTTCCTGTGGATTCAAGTTACTATCTAGTACACTTCCTTTCAAATCAAAGTACTTCCTTCAGAATTTCTTATAAGTTAGGTTTTTGTTTATCTGGGAATGCCTTTATTTTACCTTCATTGTTGAAGGGTAATTTTGCTGGATACAGAAGTTGTGTTTGAAAACTTTTCCTTCAGCATTTTGAATGTCACTTTACTTCCTTATGGCCTCCACTGTTTCTGATAAAAAATCATATTGTTCCTCTATCTGCAGTAAGCTGTTTTTCCCTTTCAAGAGAAAAAAGACAAGATGTTCTCATTGTCTTTGTCTTTCAACAGCGTGACTATGACACATCCTAGTGAAGATCTCTCTGTGTTTACCCTACTTGAGGTTTGTTGAGCTTCTTGTACCTGTAGATGAACATTTAAACATCAAATTTGGGATACTGATGGCCATTATTTCTTCAAATACTTTGTATCCCTTTCTCTCTCCCATCTCCTTTTGGAATTCCCATTACCAACATGCTGGTGTGCTTGATGCTACCCCACAGGTCTCTGAGGTGCTGTTTATTTTTCTTCATTATTTTTTACATTTTTCTTCAGATAGCCTAATATCCTTGATCCATCATTAACTGATTGTTTGGCCATTGCAAATCACTATGTAGCACATATAGTGAGGTTTTCATTTCAGTTATTTACTTTTCAGCTCTAAGACTTTCATTTGGACCTTTTCAATAGTCTCCATTTTTTATTGATAATCCCTATTGAGTCATGCTCCTCATTATCTTCTTTTAATTCTTTGAATGTATTTATGATAACTGTTTTGTCTGACAAATCAAATATCTGGGTCCATTTAGAGGCAGTTTCAATTGACTACTTTTTTGTGTGTCTTTATAGTTTTTTATTTAAAACTGGATGTGTTAGATAATATATTATAGTAATCCCAGATTTTTGTTGTTTTTTTTTTCCTTCAGCATTGTTGTGCTGGTTTTTGTGTCTTAGCTTGAACTTAATCTGATGAATCTCTCTTACTAATGGTATGTGGCAGCTGATGGCTCTACTCAGATTTCTGAAGTCTTAGTTTTATTTTTTAGCCTTGCTCTAGAGGTCAGCCATGTGTCCATATATCTGAGGCATCAGTGAATGATCAGTCAGAGTTTGTTTGACCCTGTGCTCAAACATCTTAAGCCAGTAGGGCTTCTGGCCTCTGCTGAGGGATCTATGTGCGGGTTCGAAGTTCATTCAAAGTTCCGTCCTCCTTCAAGTCACCCCCAGCTCTTACTTTTCCCCGGATTTCTCAGGCCTCCTCTGTACAGAGATGCAGCTTCCAGCTAGCCAAGGGTGTGTGAAGAATTTTATCAAGTCCCTCTATGGCTCTCTCATTTCCAGGCCCTCCCTGTTAAATTTATGGACCACGTCCTCAGGATGGGAGAGCTGGAGGCATGCTCTGTTAGCCACTGCACAGGGTTTTCTGCCCTGGTAGAATTACTTTGCCAAGGGATAGGGAACAGGGTAACCCCAGGCAAGAATACAACAGATTTCCACTGTTCTTATAGTAAAGTCAGCAGTTTCTTATGAATTAATGCTTCTCAAATTGTTACTTATTTGGGGTCAATTTCCAGAGCCCATGGTTTTGACAAGTTTATCCAGTTTCATAGCTGTTTTGTGGGGAAGAAAATTTGTTGATCTCTTCATTACTCAAGAGCTGGAAGGTTCATTAATTAAAATGAATTTTTGTAGACTAGTATGGAATATGGAGACGTTATCTCCGTAGGAGGTAAACTAAAGTTCTAACATGGATCCAGAAATTAGAAACTTATCCACACCTAGTAAAGTCCTGTTAGTAAAAAGAGATTGCCAGACCTCACTAGGACAGTAAACTGGGTTCTGTAAATGGGAAATCATCTCTATGTTTACTACTTGAATAGAAAAATTTTAAAAACTGCCTGCTTTATCAGCATAAGATAGTCATTTTATCTTCATACAAGATTCAGAGGTCCCTCCTTTTGTTCCCAGTCACTTTAGAATGCCTCTGTAGAACAAGTAAACCATCTCTCTAGGATACCATTTTACTAATGAATAGGTCTCAACAGGTCTTTCCCTGAATATACAGACACCAGATTCCGGTGTCTGGTGACCAGAACACATACTTAATTCCTTTCTAGACACTTGCAGATAATCTTCTGTTCCTCAGTAAAAACTCTGCTATTCCTAGGAAATCTGGCTTGCTTGGTTATCTGCCCTGCCTCTACTGACCAGGTGCTCTCTTAGATGGAATAAAGAGATCTCATGAGTTACAATAAAAGTGTGAGCAATTTTGTTTATTCTTTTACAAGCCCTATTCATAAAAAAAAAAAAAAGTAAAGGCGCTCAGCTGTATTCACTATACCAAACACAAATAGTGACGTTAATACATGAAGTCACTCAATTTGTTCCTATTCTTTGTTTACAGATTACAAAAATGAACCAATCCCTCTAGCTACTGTCCAGCTTTTTTCCACAAAATCCAACTTTTGTTCTCACATCTGGCTCATTAAGATAATGAAGTTGCTTAAATGTTCTTTACAAAGAAAAATTTCAAAGTTGACTCAAATGTACAAATAAAATTGGGCTTTGGCTGTTGATACTGAACAACATAATTTTATCTTCCAACTGCTACTAAAACCAGGGCTCTGAAAGACATGTTCAGAAAAGGCTTCATATCACCCCTATTAAACCCCAACTCCGAGATCTTGGTGTGTACAACGAGAAGATTTCTGTTCCTCAGTGGCCACATTTTAATAATGGGGGCTACTGTCCTAATCTCCCGCCTGCACAAAAGAATACTCATCATTCTTCTACTTCACTGAGAAAAAGCATTTAAAGAGAAAGTAGGAAAAGAAAAAAAGTAATTCAAATAATTCAGAAAACCTTTTAGAAGCAAGGGCAACAAGAAAGACTATGTGGGTTGCAGTTTTCTTTTTTTTTTTTTTTTTTGCAATTCTTTATATCTCATATTTTGGCTCATAATACCAAAAATCCAAGAAGTGGGAAGAGGAAGAAGACACCACCATGCTGAGCAAAAGCTGAGCTGGTCAGAGCCTAATAGAAACTGGGCCCTGGAGGAAGCAGCACACACTCCAGTCCACCCGCCAGCTGCAGACAAAGTGAAACGGCCAGCTTGTGAGCGGTCTACTTCAGTTGTGTTCAATTATACATTACAGTCCTCTAAAACTATGTGCAGAAGTTCTGAGGCTACAACACTGAACAAGACTCAGTCCTTGTCCTCTTGAGTTCAGAGTCTAGCACAGGAAGCGAACGTGTACTGGCTAACCCATGCACAGTACTCACCAGGCGCCCCTCCACTGCATCTCATACACGTATTTTCACATTTTCTATCTTTGAAATCAAAGTCCTTTCAAAATTGGTAGCATATAAAACTTTTTAGTGGTAAGTAAAATAACGGTACATCTTATAATCAATGGCATCTTATAACTAACAGAATACAGTATCTCATTTAATCTTTACTACATTACTGTGAGGTAGGTATTATTATTACTCCTAATTTACAAATGAGGAAACTAAGGATACAAATACCAAGTACCTTGGACAATATGACAAGCCACTGGACAGGTAAGCAAGGATGAGAAGGCAGTGTGGATCTAGAGTCTGGACCTGAGCTGCAGTATTAAACAAGTATGCGTAACACAATGCAAAAATGTGAAGTATACAAGTTGTACAAGGTAGAGATGATTCATTTTATTAAGAAAAGAGGGAAAGGGCTTAACCACAGAGGTCACAGATCAACAGGGCTCTGAAAGACCGGCAGGAATTCATGCTGGGGGCAGGAGGTGTCCTGCAAATACAAAGGAACCAAGTGAAGAACAGTAGAGCGTGTGTGTGTAACTACAAATGGTTCATTATGGCTGGGCCTGACTTAGTTAAGGAGCAAGTGCTGTAAACTGAGAGTGGAAAGGAAGGCAGGGGCAGTCACAAAGGGCTCTGTGAAGCTGCCAAGCTAAAAGGAGCCAATACGGGGTCTGAAGAAGAAGAGAGACATGGTCAGGCAGATATGTTAAAAGATTATCTGGGCACCAGAACGCAGGACAGACCAGAGGCCAGGAGGACCAACTGTCAGAGTAATGCGAGAGAGCCCAGGTATGCGACGGTACCTGGACAAAAGAATGAGTGGAGCTGAGATCAACAGCAGAAGTGGCGTATAGGGAGGGAAATGATAATAGCTAATAATCACCACCATTTACTAAGTGCTTACTATGTGCCCTGGTGCAGTTTTACATACTTTACAAGTGTCGAATCCTCAAAACAACTCAAGAGGAAACTGAAGCACAGACAGTTCTTTGCAAACTGTCTGCAGATGTAGAAACAAGAAAAAGGAAGAAGTAAGGATTTATTCCAATGATCTGGGTTGGCTCCTTAGATGGAGAATGATGCCACAGAGACTGTAAACAAGGAAGAAGAGATCTTAGGCTAAAGATGACCGTGGTGTTAGGTATACTGAGTTGGGTACAGAAATGAGCAGGACAAGACACGGGGCAGGAACGCTCTCTGCCCAGGAAGAAACACCTGCAGACCATCACGCCCACATCCTCCTGCCAGTGGTCATTTTCTCAATCCCTTTTCCTTCTTTTCTGCTTCTTCTTAAACCTTTACCCTACATCTTTTAGGATTATCTCCCAAGAATTATCTTTATCTTCATCTTAAAACATTTAATGATGAATTTATACTGTCTGCTAAGTGTGCGAGGACAGAGATAAAAGTGAATGGATTAAAGAAGGTGGCTAAGATTTAGATTAATCTTTGAAAAGAATGGGAAAGGGAGCTGAAAAATTATTTTCAAAAGAACCATAGACTTAAGTGAAGTAAGAAATCATGAATCTGTAGTAGTTCCCATCATATTGTGTCCCTCTCAAACACTTGGCTGCCCAAGTACAATAGAGATCTGTGTCCATCCAAGACTGGAAATCTGCGTGGTGCTACGTGGAATGCCAATGAGGCAAGGGGGCTGGGAGTGCCAGAAGAAGCATAGAGATGGTGTGTAACGGGAAGGACAGTCAGAAAGACACTAACCAGGAGCACAGGGAAAGTTGGAAGTGGAAGGGCGTCACCTCTGGGGCCCTTCCTAGCCTCTCAACTCCTCCGTCTCTTTGTCACCCACCACCAGTGCCAGGCAGATGCCCAAACTTGGGTGGATCCAGTGGAAGCAAGAGAGTAAGCAAGCTCAAATACAGAAGGGGTGGTCTCAGCTGGCTACAGGAGTTACAGATTTCACAAGCAGACTGGCACTGGACAAGGAAGTGGACAGCAAGGACACACAGAACTGGTGACGAGCTCAGATAACCTCTGTCAGAGGCTCGTGGTTCGCCCACCATCCAGATGATCAAGGAAGACCACAGAGCCAGCTACCATGAAGCATGAACGAATTCTAAAGCAGTTGTTCTCAAAGTTTTTGGTCTCAAGATCCTTTATACCCTTAAAAATTATTGAGGAAACTAAAGAAGCATAACCCACATAAACAACGGCCATCGTTATTTACCAAGTTAGAAATTAAAACTGAGAATTCTAAAAATATCTAATAATTCAATAATGATAATAAATCTATTACATACCAGCATAAATAATATTTTTATGAAAGGGAAATATATTTTCTAAAACAAAAAAAAATTAGTGAGAAGAATGGCACTGTCTTAGATTTTAACACATTTCTTTAGTGTCTGACTTAATAGCAGGTACTGGATTCTCAAATGTTTCTACCGCAGTAACACAGATCATGTAGATTCTGGAAAGCCCCCTTGTGTACTCATCAGAGAATGAAAGTGAAAAAAGCAAGTAATGTCTAAGTGTTATTATAAAAATAGTTTTGACTTTAATACCTACACGCTAAAAGGATCTCAGGGATTCCTGGGGGGGTCTCTAAACTAGACTTTCAAAAGCCTGATCTAGAGGATGGTAGATGACAACAATTTGGAGAGACAAAGAGCAGAGCAGCCAGATAAGACCCAAGACTGGAAGAGTAGTAAACAGAAAAGTACTAGTAGGGAGGTGGGAGAATTTCTACCTGATAGGTCAACAGACATAAAAATTAAGATATCAAATTCAATTAGCATCTGTTTTGTTTGTCAGGTGGCGATGGAAGGGTGTAATAAATCAGAATCACTGTCTGAGTCCTCCAAAAATCCAATCTAACCCTTTTCTCCAAAGAGGTGAGAATTACTGCTATAAAAAGTACTATTACTAAATAAAATATGTTCTGTCAGATGTATTGGGGTTAAGGAAAATGGTTAAGAATCATTGATTTACCTATGGCTCTTACTTTTTACAGGAAGCATTAAAGGAAGCCCAAATAAGAAACTAAGCCAAGAATTAGAACTAAAAGCTATAGCTTCTCAATTCAGTGTTCAAACTAAGATTATTTATATTATTTGCATATACACCAATTAACAATGAAGGAAAACAACTCCAAAATAAAATAGCTGGAACACTAAAACTTTCCCATGGAAAATTCACATATTAATAAGGCTGGGGAAGAAATGGGTTTAGTAGCTGGGTGCACAGAGCTTTGGCATTGAACAGACTTGGTTTCAGATGCCGAGCCTAATGAGTACTATTTGCATAAACTTGAAGAAGGTACTCAACAGTCCAGGGTAGTTGTAAACAGCAATGGGAATGCACTTCAGCAGTTAATGTTGCATCTGATATAGAATTAGCATTTAACAAATGTGTGCGATTAATGGTAATTTAGCTATTAACAATAGTTTATTAATAATTAAAGCTGTCTGCTATGCTACGGTCCCCAACCCCTGGGCTGCAGCTCGGTACTGGTCCACAGCCTATAAGGAACCAGGCTATGTATCACCACCTGAGCTCCACTTCACCCCCATCCCGACCCCCAACCCCTGGTGCATGGAAAAATTGGCTTCCATGGAACTTAGGAACCAGGCCACACAGCAGGAGGTGAATGGTGGGCGACCAAGCAGAGCTTCATCTGTATTTGTAACTGGTCCCCAATGCTCGAATTGCCGCCTGAGCTCCCCTCAACTCCACCCCATCCCTCCGGTCCATGGAAAAATTGTCTTCCATGAAACTGGTCCCTGGTGCCAAAAAGGTTGGGGACCACTGCTTTACAGTTTTCACCTTATTCATTCCTTAACTTTTGTTATTTCTTTTCATTGGCTTTTATTATTAATTCTTCAGTTATTCTTAGGAAATCTGAAAGTGTTGAAGAGACAGCAGAAGACCACATATGAAATAAGAATTTAAAGAAAAAGACTCCATTAGATTTATGATAACACACTAAAGTATTTAACATCTCAATCACTATTTTCATGAGGGGAGAAAGGACTAGAAACCATGTTTTGCTCTTTTTCTAATTAAGAGGTCATCCGGTACAGCCCTCAAGCTAGGTTTGACACACCCAGATGATTTTCTCTTCCCTGATACATAGATGCTTCCCGGCATGTGTTCAACAGACAGTTACTGAGTACCCAGTGTGGGCCAGGACCATGCTGGGCACTCTGCGCTTCCACTGAGGCTGGCACCATGGCATCACGTCGCCCACTTGACACGAGGGCGAGTTCACAACTATGAAGGAAGGCTAGAAACGGTGGACAGGCAGTTTCGGCGGATAGCTCTACAGGGAGCAAGATATTACAGGGCACGTTTTTACCACTGAACAAGGGGACTGGAGATGAGGAAAACCACCAAGTGTCTAAAGTTTTCATTGTTTCCCAGAAGATCTAATAAACCTTGACATTTAGGGTCAACACTGAATATCTAGGATACTTTTAGTGAGGCATAACATATAGAAGAGCAAAGTCACTCAAGCTAGGCTTCTTCCATTAATCTCAATGGAGCACCAGTGTTTTCCTGGAGTCTCTTGAGTCTTTCAAAGATTAATGAAATTGTGTCTTTGTCTGTTTAAAAATATGTAAGGATGAAAATGAGAATAAATGGGAATATAAGAAGATAATGGAAAAAAAAGAATAAATGTAAGCAAGGGACAAAAGATTTTAAGTATAGAACACGAAATGGGATCCTTACATGAAATGCAAATACAAGTACAATCAGTTGAAATGAGAGTCAAAAATTAGAGAAATAATAGACTGGTTTCTAAAAGATCATTTGAAGTTTTAAATAACCAGTAAACATAAAATGACGTTTCTGTCTTTGTATATTATTTTCAATCAATTCTCCTCTTCCTCCCTCCAATTTACTAGAGAAAAAACTGAATTACTAAGCTAAATATGCCTATGAAGGAATAATTTAATTATAGTAACTCTGTAGATCAAACACTTTAGCATTTCATGTCTTAAAATCTAAGCTACAAAAGTGCTTTAAGCCTGCTTTCTAAACATCTGAAAGCTCTAGTGTCTAAGAAAATTTTTGACACAAGGGTAAAGCTTTACATACTAGCCTAAATAATGGCTCTCTAATCATTATTGTGTTTCAAAAGAAAATCATTCCAACAATGTATGAGTTCCACACAAGATTAAAAAACGTTTTTGAGGCCAGTCGTGGTGGCTCATATCTGTAATTCCAGCTCTTTGGGAGGCCAAGGTAGGAAGACCACTTAAGGCCAAGAGTTCAAGACTAGTCTACACAAAATAGTGAGACAAAAATATAAAAAAGTAGCCAGGCATGGTGGCATGAGCCTGCAGTCCTAGCTATTTGGGAGGCTGAGACGGGAGGATCACTTAAGTCCAGGAGTTTGAGCTATTATCACACCACTGCACTCCAGCCTAGGCCAGAGCAAGACCCTGACTCTATTTATTAAAAAAGAAAAGAAAAGGCCGGGCGCGGTGGCTCACGCCTGTAATCCTAGCTCTCTGGGAGGCCGAGGCAGGCGGATTGTTTGAGCTCAGGAGTTCGAAACCAGCCTGAGCAAGAGCGAGACCCCGTCTCTACTAAAGTTAGAAAGAAATTAATTGGACAACTAAAAATATATAGAAAAAACTAGCCGGGCATGGTGGCGCATGCCTGTAGTC
>CAUYSK010106613.1:0-41560 GCA_963575035.1 Avahi laniger
AGCCCAGGCAACAGAGTGAGACTCTGTCTCCAAAAAAAACCCAAAAAACAAACAAACAAACAAAAAAATTTTGAAATGGTACCTAGTTATAACAAGGGGAAGCAAAAATAATAAAAGACATACTCTTATAATCTAGGATGGGAAGGTGTTTGGAATGACATCCATGGAAGGGCTCTATGCTATTTTTGGCAGAGGGAAGGGAGGCAGTGCCTTAACCCCCGGTAGGAGCGGCCCGCAAGGAAGATACTCATGTGGTTGTCCCTCCTAGCTGCCTGGCACCTCGGTGCTACACATCTACCTCACCTCTCAGCAATGTGTAGCTGCCTTGCCTCCAGCGCCAGTTTACTCAAGGTTTTCCACATTGCCTCTGTTTCTGGGGTCATTTCCAGAGTCTCCAAGAAGGCTGTTGCCCTGGAGAGGGAAGGAAGCAAAGCATAAGGAATGAGGGCAGGGACAAGGAGACACAGAGGAATACTGGTAATGAGGTCGGGGGTGGGGGCAGGCAATTATTAGCCCTTTTCTCCTGATGGCCTTCCTGGATCACTAGGTCCTTATCAGATATGGCCCAGGTCCTCCTCTCCCACCCCCTCACTGGTATCATCAGCCAGCCTCTTACCGGGAGTAGTTCCCGTCATCGATGGCTGTTCCAAACTCGATAAGGCCTTCATCCAGTGTGTAGGCAACCGTAGTCACACCTTCTGTCACCATCACCTCTGTCTTTCCTCCACCCCGCTCCAGACCTGCAACATCACCCTGTAAAAGTTCATTCCCCAACCCCACCCGAATTCCAGGTTAGTGTTTCCACTGAATCAATTGCAGAACAGACCCACCCTCATCCAACCCTAGTGCTAAACACTGAGGGAATCACAGTGGCCCTTGCTTTCCTAATATTTTAGCTTCTGTCAAGCAGACAAAAACTATTTATAGCAATATGCTTGGGTCAAAGTGTACTCATAGCTATGACAGCACCAGTGCCTGGAGGTCAACTGAGAAAGTGAGGCATCCACTCTTGCTTCCAGCAGTACTACAGATTAGGCATTCTTAAGGGTCCTCTAATTAAAATACAACCTGAACCTGGTTTTGTTAATTTTTTTGTATTGTCTTTCTATTTTCTATTTCATTTATTTCTGCTCTAATCTTCATTATTTACTTTGTTCTGCTTGCTTTGAGTTTAGTTTGTTCTTCCCTTTCTGGTTTCCTACGATAGTTAGGTTATTGATTTGAGATCTTTCCACCAAGGCAAGGTCTTGCTCTATTGCCCAGGCTGGAGTGCAGTGATGCAATCATAGCTCATTGCAACCTCAAATGCCTAGGATCAGGTAATTCTTCTGCCTCAGCCTCCTGAGTAGCTGGAATTATAGGTACGTATCATCACATCCAGCTAATTTTTTAAAAAAATATTTTGTAGCGATGGGGGTCTCACTCTGTTGCCAGGCTGGTCTCAAACTCCTGGCCTTAAGAGATCTTCCTGCCTTGGGGAACATAGTTTTTAATGCATTGCTGGGCTTACTTCAAGAAATCACTAAGAATGTTCCCTATCCTCATCCTATCCTTCCACCTCAAAAAAAGATAAGACAGACAGAAAGAAAAAGAAAAGGGTCAGTAAGCTAAAACCTGAGCAGGAAAAAAAGGAAAGTGAGCAAATGGGAAAGGCATAGTTGCTCTGAAGACAGACACGGTGTCTCCGGGAGAATAAACCTTGGGCCCTCCAGCAGGAGGGAGAGGCCAAATCTGAGAATCCGTCATTAAACATGGGATCTGCTCTTCATTAAAGAAAACAAAAGCAATCATTACAGATCACTAATATGCCTGATTTCTGCAGAAGCAAACATGAATCATCTCTGGAGGAAAACATGTCCATTATAGGCCCTCGAGATTTCAAAAGATTACATTCAAAGTAACATGAGCTCACAATAATAAAAATACCAAAATATAAGAAAATAAACTGCTATGAAAGAATAAACAACAACTACAACAACAGTTTTAGACCTTCAAGAATTTCAGATATTAAAAATAACAGTTACAGAGTATAGAATAATTATTTATGCAAAACTTAAAGACCTAAAGATGAAATGAAAAATTAAGGAAGGAACAAGAAATTATCAAAATGGTTAGGCAGATTGGAGAAAGAACAAACTAAAACTCTATGAAAAATTTAACTTTTGTTTCTTTTTCTATTTTGAAAAATTTAATTTTGAAGTAAAAAACTTAAAACAGATGGTTTAAACAGCAGATTAGACAATGATGAAAAGTGAATTAATGAACTGAAAGATTGCTCTAAAGAAATTATCCAGAATGTAGTATAGAAAGAGAGGAAGAAAAAAACATGAAAGAGGTTAAAAGGCATAGAAGACAGAACAAGAAATCTAACATATACCTAACTAGAGTTCTGATGAAGAGACTATAGAATGGGAGAGAAGAAGCAATGTTTGAAGTGATAATTGCTAAGAAATTTCCAAGGCTGAGGAAGATATGTGCACTCACAAATACAGGAAGCACAATATATACCAAGCAGGATAAATTTTTAAAAATTTGTATCTAGACACATGATAGTGAAACTTCAGAACACCTAAGAAAAAGAGATTTTAAAAGCTACAAAAGAGATCCCCTATACAGAAGGGGTTGTTGATAAATTCCTTAGAACAGCAACGGCAGTCAATCAATGGGACAACATTTACAAAAGACTATGAAAAATTAACTGTCAATCTAGAATTGGATACTGAGTCCAAGTATCTTTTCAGAATGAAGACTAAATAAAAACATTTTCAGATAATCAAAAACTGAGAGTTTATCATCTTTTACTAAAGAGACTTCCACTAAAGAAACTTCTACACAACATTCTTTGGGAAGAAGAAAATTCCAGAGGGAAGTGTGGCACCGCAAGAAGAAAATGTGAATAAAGACACTGTTACCATGATAGTATATCTAAATGAATTCTGTCTGTATAAAATAATCATGCCTAACTTTGGGGACAAAAAAAAAGATTATAACTAAAATACTGGATAATGGCAAAGAGGAGGTAATCAAAGTTAAAGCCTTTTAAGGCCCTTGTAATATCTGCAGGGGAGAGGAGGATTAGATGCTGATTAACTTTAGACTTTGTTAATTTAAGTACATGTTAAACTTTCAAGGGTAACCCTCTATAGAAATAGGATGTATAACCTCTAAAGCAAAAAAGTGAAAAAAAAATGGTGTTTAAGAAAAGGATAAAACAAATTTTAGACCTCAGTCGGTCTAAAATGAGGCAAGAAAGGAGAAAAAAAGAGGTATGGAAAAAGGACAACAAGAAAACATCAAGTGTTCTTTCTACCTACACTTACACCAGTCATCCTACCCTAGCACAGGGTCTGCCTCTCCTCTGCTTTCATAAACTTCTTCCAGATTCTGGAAGATCACTAGGTGTGTGTGATGTTTATAGCAGGATAAGAGAGAGGGTCTGATTTGCAATTTGAGCAAAAACGAACTCTGTACGGCTTACAACAGAGAACTGACACTCAAGGAGATGATAGTAGAACCGCCCCTCCTATCAGGGATCTTCCAGCCTCGAGGGAACTCCACATTATGACTTGGTGAATTCCCAGGGCCACTGTAATGGACCCATACTCCAATGGTCTAATATAATGTCAGGAATACAAACAAGGATGGTTCTAGGGGTTGGTCCACAAGTCTAAGTTTCACTTGCCAACTTCATCACAGAGATTATGAATGATGGGCAGAGAAAACCAGGTAACCTTCAGAGTCTCCTCATGGATCTAATCAATCAGCTTAACACCATGTCTGAAGGCCCCTGGTGTTAACATACCCTAATAGAGGAGATGGTGACCCTCTCAGGTGCCTCAATGTTGTACCAAACACACAGGTTGCTTCGGTTCTGAGCTACCAGCACATCACTTCCTGGAACCCACTGCACGTAGGAGCAGAAGTTGAGGATCATTGTCTTAGAGCAGCTTTCAATATCATACAGATGTAACTGAAGAAGGAAGAGGCAGATAACACAATTAATAGGGGATGTGGAGTTGTCTCCTGATTTGACCATTTCCTAATGGTGAAATGTGGTGAGCCAAACCATCAGTCAGGTACATGGCGAATTTCAAAGCTCACTGACCTGTAACCTTTGAAGTTTATGCTCAGTTGGTATGTCCTGACTCTGGTCAAATAAGACATGACCAAAGGAGCAAGGATCTACATCCTAGGTATTTAAGTTAGATGAAGGTCAGACTTTCATACTTGGAATAACTCTGGGCCAGTTATCAGCTTGGATTACAAATGGAAGGCCACTAGACAAATTAAATGATCTAGAAACTTATGATGTCACTTTCACCAAAATGAAAAAATCACCAGGTTGTCTCTTTGACCTTGAGACTGAACTCTTGGGTGCTACCATAGCGGGATGAGAATCAATGAGGGACTAGTAGGACACTGTCCTCCAGCTTGGATGCTGTCAGATCAGTGTGGCTGAAGAGAACTGGAGCAGCAGGACGGGGTAAAGACCAGCTGGGCATGCAGGGCTAAGAACATTTCACTAGGGCATGGAATTGTGAATAGCAAGAGAGAAACTCCCAAAATCCTCTCTTGACTTTGTTGTCACCATAATACAATCTCCTCAAGGGTAATATATGATGGGGTTGATACTAGCTACAGAAAATGTTGATTCTCTTATGCCTTTTGCTATGCTAATGGCATGGCAAAGAAATTATGTCTCATGTTCCCCCACACCCCACCCCCAATCCCTGGTAGCAGCTTGTCTCACACCCTCCATGGGCCAGCCAATGCCTAAGGCCCTAGAAACCCTTCTCACACGAAGTTTCCGGTCCCTGAAGAGGAGCTTGTGTCCAGTCTCATTTAGTTCCAGCCAATCCACACGGCTGTCATGGCTGATGGTGCCAATGTTGTAGCCACCAGTCAGATCCACTATAGAACAAAGAAGATAGGGTTAAGAAGAGAGATTCCACATACTTATTTATATAGTCTGTAAAATCTGGTCTTAGAATCATATGTTGGGCTTTAAGAATATTGCATTAATCTAGGGTATGTCACTGGGAAATGTGACATATAAATTATGGCTAATATACATAATTTTGCTAGGATTCCTAAGAAACTTGGTCTCTTTTAGAATTGTAGAGGTTTTGTTTAACTCTGTAGTTAACTCAAAAGGTCCAGACCCGACTCAAACGCAGCTGCCTCAGAGCAGATCAGAACTACTTACAAAATCCTCTAGACGGCAGCACTGAGCACATTAAGGATGAGCCTGGTATCGCACACCACGGAGGGAAATTGATGAATGAAATGACCTTGATGATCATATTCCCTCTAAGGAGTTACCCGCACATTTGAGTGCTATGGTGTAAGAGCACTGAAGGGTGAATAGTGGGGAAGGCACATGGACAAAACAGAGGAAACCTCTGACTAAAGTCAGGCTGGTCAGTGCAGAGGATGAATATTTTGGTTTGGTCTCAATCTTACAGACAATATAAGAAACTATCACTTTTAGAGCAGACCCCTCAGGGTTGGCTGAGATGCTTTCGGGGAGTTTCTTGATCAAAGCCCATTTATAACTCTTACTAATAATACAATATTAATGAGCAATGTGCCTGCCTTTGTTATATATGCTTAAGCTAAAGATCAAATGCCGGCTAATGTTCACAATTGAAAAGACCAATTTTAAAATGAATTTTCCTTTAACTAAAAAGTAAAATGATAAAGCCATGTTCTAATGCCCCAATTATAAGTATAATCATAGAATTATGGAGCTGCAAGGACCCTATTCTATTCCTGTGAACTCTGAAAATATACAAAATTATGTTTGTGCAGTATATATTTTTCTGGGAGTGGGTCTATGATTTTCATTAGATACTCAAAGGGGCTGGTGACCCGAAAAGATTAAAAGAAGAACTGTCATTTTACATAAACTGAAAATGAGACATACAGAGTGGATTGACTTGTCCAAAGTCTCACAGCTCATTATTGCCACTGGAATCTCAGTCTACATTATTATAGATACTACATAATATTCATGAAATGCAAAACTATCTTATGAATAGACCCCTATGTATGTGGAAACTTGATTTATGACAGAGGTGGCGTTACAAATTCGTGAAGAATGGACTTTCAATAAGTATATGGAAAAAAATAAAGTTAGATTCCTACCCACATTATACCATAAAAATAAATTCCAAGTGAAAAGCAAAATTTAAAAATGTTAAAATATAGGAGAGAATCAAGACGTATGTCTTAGGCCGGGCGCAGTGGCTCACACCTGTAATCCTAGCACTTTGGGAGGCCCAGGCGGGCGGACCGCTCAAGGTCAGGAGTTTGAGACCAGCCTGAGCAAGAGCGAGACCCTGTCTCTACTAAAAAAATAGAAAGAAATGATCTGGACAACTAAAAATATATATATAGAAAAAATTAGCCAGGCATGGTGGCGCATGCCTGTAGTCCCAGCTACTTGGGAGGCTGAGGCAGAAGGACTGCCTGAGCCCAGGAGTTTGAGGTTGCTGTGAGCCAGGCTGACACCACGGCACTCTACTCAGGGCAACGGAGTGAGACTCTGTCTCAAAAAAAAAAAAAAGTATTTCTTGAATAAGACCTCAAGAATCACAACCTATTTTTTTGATGATAAAGTGAACTATATTAAAATTAAAATGTCTGAGCTCTAAAAGACGCCCAAGAGGAGAGAAAAAACAAGCCACGGGTTGAGACAAAAGATCTGCAGTGCAAATAACTATTAAAGGCTATACAAGCACAAGTGAAAGAACTTCTTTAAATCAGCAAGGAAGAGACAGCCTGATTTCAAAAATGGGTAGGGGATAGAAACTGGCAATTCACAGAAGAAGAAACACAAATGGTCAATAAATAAATGAAATTAATACAATGAGATATCATTTCACATACATCAGTTTGAACCAAATTATGAAGTCAGGAAATCTCAAGTGTTACAGAAGACATTGAACAATGGGAACTCTAACTGCTGGTAGGAATGTAAATTGGTACAACCTCTTTGGAGAGCAATTTGGAAATTTTTAGCAAAGTTGAAGATACACCTCCTCTATGATTCAGCAATTCCATTCTAGGTGTAGAACTTAGAGAACTTAATTACTATAATAGTGAAAAATCAGCAACTTAAATGTTCATCAATAAGAGATGAAAGATTTAAGGTGAATATAATAAAATGTTAGGATTTGACCAAATGGGATATGGTAAACAAGTAATAATAATGTCATTATTATTAACAGCTAACATTCATTAAGTGCTTATTATGTACCAGGCATAAGTATATTTTATATGAGGTAGTATTTGTATCCACATTTTATTTATGAGAAAATTGAGATACAAAAAGGTTAAATAACTTACCTAAGATCACACAGGAGGTAGAAAAGTGGGATGGTTTGACTCCAGAGCCCTATTCTTTTTTTATTTTTTTGAGACAGGGTCTCACTCTGTTGCCTGGGCTAGAGTGCAGTGGCAAAATCATAGTTCACTGCAACCCGAACTCCTGGGCTCAAAGGATCCTCCTGTCTCAGCCTCCCGAGTAGCTGGGACTACAGGAGCATGTCACCCCACTTAGCTAATTTTTAAAAATTTTTCTGTAGAGATGAAGTCTTGCTATATTGCCCAGGCTGGTCTTGAACTCCTGGCCTCAAGCGATCCTCCTGCCTCGGCCTCCCAAAGTGCTGGGATTACAGGCATGAGCCACCAAGCCTGGCCTAGAGCCCCATTCTTAACAGCTACACCACATAGGTATGTTATTCTCTATATTCTTTAGAGAATACTATGCTACTCTCTGTATTTTTTTTTTTTTTTTTTTTTAGACAGGGTATAAATCCGTTGCCTGGGCTAGAGTGCCAAGGTGTCGTCCTAGCAAACAGCAACCAAAAACACCTGGGCTCAAGCGATCCACTTGCCTCAGCGTCCCGAGTAGCTGGGACTACAGGCACGTGCCACCATGCCCGGCTAATTTTTTCTATATATTTTTAGCTGTCCAATTAATTTCTTTCTATTTTTAGTAGAGACGAGGTCTCGCTCTTGCTCAGGCTGGTTTGGAACTCCTGAGCTAAAAGGATCCGCCCGCCTCGGCCACCCAGAGAGCTAGGATTACAGGCGTGAGCCACTGCGCCCGGCCCTCTCTGTATTTTTTTAATGCTGAAACATTTCATGATAAAAATACTAATATATAAAACAAGATTTATAAATGTGAACATTTTTGAAATGCAAATAAAGTTTCTGTCATTACTAGTTACTAATGATAAACTGTACAAAAAATAAGGCCTCTTCCAATTCTAAGAGTCTATGATTCTATGTAGTCTAAACAGGAAAATTCATAAATTTGCTAATGGCTCTTCTCTACTACTCACAACTTGCCAGCCCTAAGATATATGTCTAGAGAACATGAATAATTACATGGACAGGCCTATATAATATGTACCTATGTATTTATGTCTAGACATCTAGGTATAGACACACATACGTAGACTTAAACATCTCATATATCCATTGTAAGACGTGGGGGTACATGTTTATCTGGTGTGTCTCAGATTCCTGGATTCCTCACTGAACATAATCCTGTGACATGGAAGTACAATATAAACATCTTTTTTTTTTTTTAAGAGATAGGTTCTCTTTCTGTCACCCAGCCTGTAGTACATGGAATATAGTGGCACAATCGTAGCTCACTGCAGCCTTGAACTTCTGGGCTCAAGCGATCCTCCTGCCTCAGCCTCCTGAATAGCTGGGACTACAGGTACATGCCATCACATTCAGCCATTTTTTTGTAGAGATGGGGTCTTGCTGTGTTGCCCAGGCTGGTCTTAAACTCCTGGCCTCAAGTAATCACCCTGCCTTGCCCTCCCAAAATGCTGGGATTATAGGCGTGAGCCACCATGCCCAGCAACATCTATTTGCTATTAAAATTATGAAACTCTTACTCACCTATTGCAATAGTCTTAATATCAACAAGATAAGCCAATTTCTTATTATCTTCCATCCCTCGCTGACGCCTCTCATTAATACGGACGCTGAAACATGAAGGGTGAGATAGGGAAAGTGGGCTTAGGTTGTTGGGATGTTTATCAAGGGCTCTGAAGTACCATATGGGATGAAGTTTTTAGATTAACCTGAGGACACAGAATTTAGAATTCAAAAAGGAATTCTTTTGGGTTTCAAGGATTTAGAGAATCTTCTGAGGTTACCTGATAAGGTGAGGGTTCATGAATTCAGTACGTACAGAACCCAAGGTATCGTTACTTCCATATTCCACCAGGGTTAGCTCTCCAGCATTGAAGATCATGCACACCTGGGAAAGAATGGGGCTGTTATATGGTGGGAAGGTTGCATGAAGAAAGAGAAAAAGAGCAGAGGGAGGTGTACTGTCAGTTCTAGGTGACTCCCATGTTTCTCCTTATTCTATTCTCCTGCCTATTTCATCCTCTCCCTTTCTTTATCTGCTGTCTCCTCATCTCTTCCCACTTGCCATCCTTCTGACACAGAAGGATAGTGATGGTGAATCAAGCTTTACTCACATTTTCATTTTCAAAGAAATACTTCTCATTGCCACCAGATCCTTGCCAGGCTATCTATAAAGGGGGAGAAGACATAAGCAGCAACATGGATAATTATTTAAGATAACACTGAAAGAATGACAGAGTGGGAGGCAGATAATCATGTTTAGGGAGGCTTTGGTACTTTACAAAAGAGATGCTATGTCAGAATCTGCCGTAGTCCCTAAGTTTCTGAGAGACGGCATAAAAACAGTCCAACTATGGTGATTCATACTCCAGGATTCTAAACTTCATGGATCTCCTTCCCTGAAACCAGGCCCCTTGCATCAGAACGTTAGAACTTTCCATGGAGATCTTACCCCTAGGGACTACTGATCCCCAGAATTAGCAAGCCAAGACATCCCTTTGCTCCCTCCGTCCCATTTTTGGTTCCTACCTCACTAAGGCGATTAGTGTTCAGGTCTCCCAGCAGCAGCGTGTCTGATGTGTGGGCCACCAAGTAACGTTCCTTTCCCAGGATTTTTACCTCTTCCACCTCATAGCCATAGTGTGACTTCAGCACCACTCGGGTCCCCGATGACAGGTTCTTCACAATCACCTTGGTAAGGGGATAAGTCTGAGCCCTTTTGGTTTCCCCAGCCCAAAAGAGGGGTGAACATTCTGTGCCCTTTGGCCATCTTCACAGTGCTAAACAAAGCTAATATCTTGTTTCCTAACATGGCCTAGGATATTGTTGATAATAATGATATATTTACATAGGGCTTTGCTATTTATGAAATGCTTTCAAACATTATCTCTTTTGATGCTCATAATACATATAATTCTGGAAGTTCCACTGGGTAAAACCAATCACTGTACGTTTCCAGAGGTCTTTGTACAAACCTTTATACCACTTATCACAGTGTTAGTTATTACTTACTTACTTAATTAATTAATTAATTAATTTGGAGATGAGGTCTTGCTATGTTGCCCAGTCTGGCTTCCACCTTCTGGGCTTAAGCAATCCTCCCATGTTGGCCTCCCCAAGTAGCTGGAACTACAAGAGCATACTATGGCTAATACTATTACTATTATTATTTTCTTTGCCGCTGACTTGAAGCTCATTTTTTTTTCTTTTTTTAATACCTATTTCTCAGGTTATTGAAGCTCATTTTTTGGTATGTTTGTGTCCTCTCCTATAATGATCTCCTTGACTAAGGGACAATGTCTTACATAATCATTTTTGTATTCTCAATGCCTAACAATGCTGATACATAGGAGAGAATGGATAAACGCTTCTGGAGAGAATAAAAGAATGCTGTAGTCCCAGCTCTTTGGGAGGCTGAGGCAAGAGGACTGACTGAGCCCAGGAGTTTGAGGTTGCTATGAGCTGTGATGATGCCACTGCATTCCAGCCTGGGCAACAGACTGAGACTCTGTCTTGATACCCTCCCACCACCAAAAAAACCCACCAAAAACCAAAAAACAAACAAAAAGAATGAAGAAACCAATGAATAATAAAAGGAAGCCAAAAAGGATAGAGGTAGAGAAAAGAGAAAAGTGGGCCCAAGAACTGAGATATGAGCTTGCAACATCACATGCAGTGAGTTCAGAGGCCCTAAAACAACAGAGTTCACTTTTGTAATCCTATTTACCAAATTGCCCAGTTGACAGCATATAGAAAATAAAGTCTTAAACCAGGAAGGCCTAAGTGGCAATCTCTGTACCCCTTAAGCCTGGTACTTAAAAGTTTACTTGACTAGCCTAAAAACAAATAAACAAACAACAAATAAAAACAAAAGAAAACCCTTTTCTTACAATAAGCTGGAAGAACTATAACAGGAAAGTTGCCAGGGAGTTGCCCTGACACACTCTGAACAGCTCTACCAGAGGGATGAAGGGTAGAGTTGACACAGGCTGCAGCCAGAAGGCAGGGAGGTGTTACAGGGATGAGTGAGCCATGGAAGATCTCAGCGCAGTCGGCTATCAGGTGCTTACCTGGCTAGGACCCACATATGTCAGCTCAAACTTGTTCTTGTAAATGCTCCTTCGGAGGCAGCAGTCAAACTGTTCCACGCCACCACAGAGTGTGCCCTAGAAGGGAAAGTGACATTATGAAAGGTAACACACCTGGTACACTGGCATGAAGAAGATATCTAGAGATATCCTCAAAATGTAGGCTCTAGCATCTATAGAAGAGTTGGCAGTGAAAGGGCTGGCAGTTTTTGGAAGTACCAGAAAGAGAAAGGTTGCAATCATAGGACTCAAGGGTACCACATACTGATGGGCTAATAAGGGAGAAATCAGCCCTGCCATACAACTCTTTGTTCCTTTGGGCTTCCAATAAAGTATGAATTTTTCTTTCCTGCCTTTAACCCTAGATTTTTAGGTTGGGGTCAAAAGGAAATAGGACATTCTCTAGTGTCTGGAAGAGTGCCTTAGGATAAGGCAGGATTGTTTTCTAGTTTGGAGAAAGTCAGCAAACCAGAAAGAGATTACTAGTAACACACCGCACAGAGTCGTGAGCCATCTCGCTTCCAGGCCAAGGCAGTGATGGTGTATAAGTTGGCAATTTCCTTGGGCTTTGCCTCTTCCCAGATGCTTTTTCGAGGGCTCCAGTTGAGTACCCGAAGTCTGAAATAAAGTATATGGCTTTTAGAAGAGATAGAGGGTGAGCAAAAGAGTGAAAATAGGCTGGTAACTGAAGAAAATTAGTTTTGCTGTATCAGAGAAGAAAGGAAATAAAAGAGAAAAGACAAGCTAGGTAATCTAGCAGGAGAGGACAAAGAGATGCAAAGGAAGTAAACTGGGAAAATCAAGGCAAAAGTAAAATGCATGAAGAGAGATGGGATCTACTAGTTTTAGCTGGGAAAAAAAGTGATGGCAGCAGAGAAAACAAAAGATCAGGACAAGTTATAAAAATGAGCTGTTAGGAGTAGAGAAATATGGAAAAAGAAAAAAGAAATGGTAGGCATCAGAGGAGAAAGAAAGGAACATGAGGCGACACATAAGATTGAAAGGGATAGAACGACAGGACTGACAAAGTTGGAGTTAAACATTCTCCAAAGAAGTGATAGGACCTGGGCCTGGACCCTGACCCTGGCTGTCTATCTGCTATTCCATCTTTCATTCATTCATTTGCTAAAAATTTGACCATATATTATGTACTAGATGCTAATCTAGGCACTGAAGACATAAAGATGTATAATAAGCCCACTTCTCAAGGACTCTTTAATTTAGCCAGATAGACACAAACAACAAACTGTAATATAATGTGATAAACTCTAAGTCAGTGGTCTAAAAGAGGCAATGGGAACACAAAGAAAGTGGAGAAAGAAAATTCTGTTTTGGAAGCCCAAGGAGAGGTACAGAGACAAAACATGAGCACAGTACATTCTGGAACTGCCAGAGCACCAGTGGATGGTGGAAGCAGAAGAAGAAAGTGCATGAATTACAATCTGAGAATCTCTTTCAACATACACTTGATTCTGGTCCAGTCTCCCACTTTGGTTCAGAATAATTTGGCTAAAGCAGAGGGTGTTCCCAGGGAAAGCAGGCAGAAGACACAACTGGAAAGGGGACCCACCTGTCATAACTTCCCAGCACAACAGACTGGCCCCCAGGACTTGCTGCAGCTGTGGTGAACTCCCGCTCCTGAGGATCACGACTGTAATCGAAAGTTTGTAGCACCTGGCCTTCCTTTCCATAGGCTATAATCCTCCGATCACAGCCTGCAGCCACAATGCTGGTGGTTGCCCAAGCCAAGGCATATGGTGGGCATGGGTGGTTAACCAACTTCCCCTAAGGTAGAAGTCGAGAGTTCAATTACTCTCTGAGGACTTTACTCCAGAAATTCCTCATTCCCAGCACCTGAGACACTCACTCTGATCATCCTACTATCTAGAAATCTTTCTCCTAATATTTTCCCATCCCAACACATATCCTAATTCTGCAGACTTCACATATTATCTTTCTGCCTCATACTCACACACACAACACATACACACATTGACCTTGCACTCTAGAAAAACCTTAAAATACTTGTGTGTTGGAGACCTTTAATAGGCACCTAATAAGGCTCCCCAAAGGGAGATGTCCTACACATTAACCAATACTGTCTGTGCTCACAGACAGCATATGGTTCCTTTCTTTTTAGGAGGACTAAATTTAATTAGTTATTATATAAATAATTCTTAATGTAAAAGATTCAAACAATACAAAATTATATAGAGTAAAACACAGAAGTTTCCTTTTATCCCCCATCTTTTCCCTTTCCCCACTCCAACGTAAACTAACTCTTTTTTCTATGAATTTGTATACATATATTATTTTAGATAAATGGGAATAATTGTCACTTTTCATTCCCCTCAGAGTCTTTATTTCCCTTTGTCTCAAGGTCCCTTCCACCTGAGTCAATGCTTCCTATACATAGTGAGCTCCAGCGTCCTGAACACAAGTCCTCTCTGGGGCTGCTTCCCTCTGTCTCTCCCTGGGGTCTCACTCTTCTGGCCTCCTCCCCTAGTTCCTCAATCTAAAATCCTAGATGTCCATTCTCCTGCAGGAGGCCTGCTGGAGTTTCCTCAGCCCCATCCCACAGCCTCCCTCACTCGTACCTGTGACTCTCCAGAGCCTTCATCATCAAAGAAATACCTAACGATGGTACCATCCGCATGACCAGAGAGAATTCCTTTCCCAGAGCAACTAAAAAAGGGGAAAGGGAGGAAAGGAGAGAAATACAGGAAGAGATAAGAGTATTCTACGTCACCAAGAAAGTCCCCCTCTGTCGAACACAACCCCACCTGTGGTTCTGGCTACAAGTCCTCTCCACCTTTCATACCATGGTCTCCCAGTCCAGGCTTTCCCACAGCTTTTTTCTAATATTTTCAAGCTCTTGTAATACTACTCTTCTCTACTCACTTTGTTGTCAGTGACACTACGTAAGACTCTGTCCCATAGATGGTAGATGATTTATTAGTTTTGGTGTTTGCTAAACGAACCTGAAAATGGGAGAATGGATACAAGTCTGGTTAGGTTATTTTAAATTTCACCCGGGTACAAAGAAAAAAAGAGAAAAACCCCACAAAACTGGTCCCTATGCATTCTCCCCCAGTACACAACTTGACCCTAAAGGAGAAGATGAACCATATTCCTTTCCTCAGAGCCATTATCCCCACCCTGCAACTCTCCTGTGTTTCCCTTCCCTCTTTTACCTTGCCCTCAGCCAGTCCAAAGACAATGATGTACTCTGCTGGCCACTGCAGGCAAGTCACAGCACTCTGTATGAAAGAAACGATGAAAAGGATAACCCTGTCTGTGTGGGTTAGCATGTTTATAACAGCCCGAACACCCCACCACCCCGATTTCCTATAGGGAAGGAGAGGAGGGGATACAACTGGGCTCTATGGAGGAAAGATAACAATGAGCAGACAGGCAGCACCATCCTTGCAGTGGGAAAGGTCAGATTCGGATGTTAGAATATACAACTCCTAGTTGCATTTATAGATATACTGATACATATTTGCTCATCCTAAGCTCCCAGAGACTGGTCTGAACTTTACCGTCTGGATGAACTTGTTACAGATGACTTTCTTGTCACCCCTGCCAAACAAAATGAGGGAAAGCATATTAAAAACCACTTATATAAATAAATTGCCACAAATGATGCTGAGGGAAGGGAAGAAAGAGCAGAAGATTCCCTGGCCCACCAGTGTTTCCTACCACCCTGCAGGAGCCCTAAAAGGAGGCATACAAGGGAGCCTGAGCAGCTCTGGAACAAAGCAAAGATACAACATCACTGTGGGCCTCTTGTTGACCTTAGACTGATTCCTCCAGGGACAGGATTGCAGAACACAGAGGACAGGCAAAGGAAGAGAAGTAACAGGAGTTTGCAGAAAGTCTCTGCCTTCCATGTACAAGCTTGGCTCCTCCTCCTCTCTATTCTGCCCCCCACCCAAGTGAGGCATGTCCCTTGCCTTCCCACTTCCTTTATAGGCCATCCCATCTCCCAATCTCTATCCTCACCAATCTTCTCCAATCTTGTAGACATAGATGATGTTGTCAGTCTGTCCTACGGCAATTTTAGTGGAATCAGGGGAAAAAGCCATGCCCTTCACCATATAGCTCTTCCTGCCATACTAAGTTTAAAAAAAAAGAGAGAGAAGAAAAACAAGTAATGAGTATACATGAAAGACAAAAGAGAAGAAAAGATACACATGTGCTCTAACAGGCTTGAGGGATTTATACTGAGCAAAGGTGGGGTACACCATTTCCTATGTTTATGGCTAGGAGGCAGGTTAAGTTTCCCAAGTTCATAAGGCCGTATATTAACAAGTTAAGGAACACAGGAATACTCTCTTCACCTTCATGTCAGCTGGTTTGGTAGAGAATTTATCTCTCCGTTCTCCATGTTCATCATAAAGCAATATCACTCGGTCTACTGTGCAGACAGCAAATTTGGCATTGTTCTGGGACCAAGCCATGCAGGTCACCTTTGCAGCTCCATCCTGCAGGGGCAAAAGGGTAAAAATAAACCCAGGTGCTGGTCCAGAACGCCAAAAGCATTTCTAGGTCCATTACTTTTAGTGTAACTTTAGTCAATTTTCTTTCTGTCATGGTCTTATCCTCAAAACAAGGAGATGCCTGTGGCCATCAGATCCTGTACTGTGAGCCATGAGAACAATGTGCTTTTAGAGACCCATAAAGCAAATGCACTAAGAGGCAATGTGCTAAATCCCAGCAATGGCGCCTTTGTTCCCTTATATCCCAGGTCTGCTACTGAAATAAATTCAATTCGTCTGATAAGTTTTGGTCTTTAGCCATTTATTCAATTAATATTTTTTGAGCACCTTACTGAGAAAGGCACTTGGCTAGGGGCTAAGAGAGAAACAAAGAACAAAACATAGATGTTGCCTCCAGATCTAATAAGATGGTGCAAAGAAGGAAAAGAAAAGCATGTAAAAAGTGCAGTGATAGTTTGGGGAAACCTGAAATAATTTTATGCTACAATGATCAAAATTAAGTTTTGAAGAATGGATGCAGTTGAGTGGGAAATTAGCTGAGATAGAAAGAATGGCATGAGAAAAGGGAAGTTTTGGTCAAGAAACAGTAATTTTAGTTAGCTGAAACTAAATTTTAGTTTAGTTTAACTACCTTGAAAATAGAAGAATGGAGGAGGTAAGGCAGGAACAACAGACTGGGGTCAGCTCAGAAAGGGTCTTTCATGTGAAGCTAAGGAGTTTGGGCTTATTTGGCAGGAAAGGGAGAGAAAGTGAAAGTTCTGGAATGGGGAGTAAAATAATTAGAGTTGAGACTTAGGATAAACAATGATACTTTTTTTCTTCCTAACTACCCACTTCAAAGAAGTCTAAGTTAGAAGTGATCATCTCCTGGTGAATTATTCTTACCACATCTGTCCCTTCCTAGCTCCGGGCCTAGCACTGGTCCCCTACAGTTTTGCTACTAAGGGTTTCCTTCCTTGAAATAAAAAAATTTTAGCTTCTGTTCTGATTAATTACTTGGGCTCTAGAGCTCTGGCTTTAAACATTGACACTTTTCACTCCTAACCCACCCACCTCCAAAGTCAGGAGTAAAAAGGCTCCTTTCCTCCCAAATCTTCAAACCAGAGCCAGAAAATGGCCACACTACCACCATTATCATTCTCCAACTCTTCATTACATTAGGTTAGAAGGGCTGAGGGCTCCTCATCAACCTTTGCTGATCATCCTGCTTCATCACTTTGCCCAATCCTGGGCATTCAGCCCTACCTGCATCATGACATCATCTTCAGATTGAAGGAGGATTTCATTTCCAATTTTTCCATTAGGGCAAAGGAATTTTTAAATTACACATTCAGGAGTTAGTTTACTGAGCAATGAGCACAACTCTCTTTCATTCTAATTTGCTTCTGTTCTCCAAATGCCACATCATCTGTGAAGCCTTCCTGACTCCCATAATCAATTATTTCTCTTTCTCTACAATATGTACCACACTGGATTGTTGTGAGGATTAAATGAAGTAGGGAATAGAATACTAACAGCTAGCCTTTAACAAGTACTTACCATAGACTAGGCATTTTGGTAAGTAGTTGGCAAGCATTATCTCATTTCACCTCATAACACTGAAGTAGATGCTATTATTATCCCGTTTTCAAATGGGGAAACTGAAGCATGAAAAGATTAAGTTAAGCAATTTGCTCAAGTTTACACACACAGTTTGTAAGGGGCAGAACCAAGATTTAAATCTATGTATATGTACTCAGTTATGGAACATGCTATTCTTATTCGCTTTGTATTATTCTGCCCTTTGAATTTCGAATGTCCTTTCCTCTTGTCTATCAATTTTCACACTGCTTTTCAGTTTACAATGCTCTTTTGTGTATATTACTACATTTAACTCTTTCCCAAATTCCCTAAAATTGTTATTAGTACTCCCATTTTCCAAATGAAGAGGCTGGTGAAAGCTCAGAGAGATAGTGTGACAAGCGCTAAAGTCAGAGATATCAGGCATTTGTTTAAAGTAGTGGGGGAGCTAGGACTCGAATTCTGGTCTCCTAACTCCAAAGCCCACCCTTTCTTCAACATGTTTCAGACCTCCTCCCCTAGTGCCCAGCCTTTTCCGAACCTGAGGAGATACATGTCCACCATCAGAACGGTTCCGTTTTCAAGGCTTGCACCTAATTCGCTTATTTAATTCTGTTGTGTTTGTTGTTTGCATGTGCGCCTTTCCCTCTTGAAGGCTGGGGCAGTAAGTCGGGTGGTTTTGCATCCCCTAGAGCCCCAGCACGGGGCCTGGCACACAAACGATGTTAATAAAATGAAAGCTACAGTCGTTTGCGGACCTCTCGCCTACTGAACACCGTACCGACGGAGCAGAGTCCGGATCATCGCTATATCCGTTGCAGGCTTCTGCACACAGTAGGAGCTGAACACTATTAAGCTTCAGTTTTCCCACTTTTCTTGGAACGTAAGGCGGGAGGGGGAGGGAAGAGGCAGGCAACTCCTCACCTGAGGGCTCAGCAGGGTCCTCAGGTGCTTCAACTGCATGACGCCCACCTGTCTCTCAGACGCTATCAGACAACTCCCGTGGTTACCTGGACAACCCGCCACGCAGCCGCAGCAACTGCTGCCGACGCTTAAGCGACCGGAGCGCAACGCGCGTCGCAAGGTCACCACGTAGCTTTGGGCGAAGCCTACAGAACGTGCGCAAGCGCGGTGAGATGTGAGGCGGGACCTTGAGAGGGTTTGACGAACCCTCTCCTCGACCAATCCGATCGCTGCATGCAAATCTAAGCCCAAGCCCCGCCCGCAAGCTTTCGTCTAGCTCTGGGGTCCTGGGTAATCATAGTCGAAGTCTTTCTCGCTCTTTGATGTATGTAAGCGTCGCTGAGTGCGATCTTGATATTCATAACCCTGGAGGAAAGCAGGGTAGTTGCTATGATAGGCCTTTTGGAGTTGACGGAATTGAACTCAAATAGCTTACATGACTTGCACGGAATCACAAGACTAACAATGATAGCTAACAGCGGATGCTCAGTATGTGTCTGGCAGGCACTGTGCAAAGTGTTATACGTGCATTATACCATGTAATCTCAAAACCACATTTTGAAGGGGATAGCGTTCTTATTTGTCTCATTTTACATAACAGGAGAGTCAGGATTAAAGAGGTCACTCGCCCATGCTAACACAGCCAGTAAAGGATGGGACTGGGATTCAACCCAGAGTTGATAGACTTAAACACCTTTTATAATTCTTCTCACTTCCGAGCTTGCTCTCTTCTTGTCATGTTTCTATGCCCTGTGACACTGCCATTCCAAGAAATGATGTTCCCAGGGTCTGAGACATAAGTGTTTTGGAACCAGCGGCTGGGAAAAGATAAGGTACCCTACTTCCAAATTGGGTAATGATGGGTTAGAGATTGCTGCTTAGATCGGAATGCTTTTACGGTTCAGGGTGGAAGGCAGACCAGAGCTTGGCTCACCTGATAGGTTAAGTTTTGTGAAATCTGGGATTGGAGCTTGGTTAAGTAGAAAAGATATTGACTTCTTGATCTTTGTTTGGATTAGGGTTCCCTTCAGGATTTTTGGTATGATTTTTTGTAACAGACCAGTGAGACTGAAATGCAAAAAAATTGTTCATAAGCCTCTTCTGGAATGATCCAAAGTTGGAAAGAACTGTAACCCTCCAGAAATTTAGCATATGCTCTCTAGACAGATTCTGGGTCCAGAGCCTTCCCCCACAATGGTTGCAAATTTCAACAGATATTTGTCTCATGGCCACCAACCCCCACCTTGGAAATTAGGAAAGAACAGTCCCTATTTTCACAGGAAACAAGTAGGCCCCAGAGCCCAAATTATAATTCTTTTGACAGGGGAGTTCCAACTCCTCAGTTTTATTTCCAGAATTCTTCTCTGGATATGGTGGCAAAGCATGAATATAAACTCATTTATGCTTTACAATTATTATTGACTTTGACTGACTGAACAGAGAAAGAGGCAAAGATGAAAGGGAAAGCAAAGGAAGGAAGAATAGACAGAGGAACACACAGGATAGGAGCACATGCCACTGAAGAATCCGTTAGTGTAGCTGCTCTTT
Organism: Avahi laniger; assembly: GCA_963575035.1. Taxonomy (NCBI): domain Eukaryota; kingdom Metazoa; phylum Chordata; class Mammalia; order Primates; family Indriidae; genus Avahi; species Avahi laniger. The sequence goes on from CAUYSK010106613.1 coordinate 20,063, forward strand.
CGTTAGTCCCCAAGTCACTGCTCAGTCCTTTTCTGACCATTCACCCAGGGTTGATGGAGGAGTCAGAAGAATAAACGGTGAGGAGCTGGGCTGTCGTTGTGAGCAGTGACAATAAAAAGGCTACTGGCCTTCTCACATGACATACTTAGTTTCCACTGCAGGAAGAACTTGTATATTTCTCTTCTCTTTTACCCTCTTCTTACCCAACAAAGCAAAAGAAACTAGGGCTCTAGTTTTCTACGCCCCATTTTCCTGGTCCCTCTCCACCCATTCCAGGCTGGAGAATCCAAGCAAACACTTTACAGTGACAGTCTGCTCCTATCAAGTTGGTGGCGGTGTGAGGGGCCCTTGGAGAGTCAGGAGAGAAATGTCTTCAGCATACTATACAGTATACCATACAGTCAGCTCCAGTTTGTCCAAGAACCTTTATTGGAAAAACGTCCAAGGGGTGAGATCACCAGCAGCTGAAGGGGCTGCCAGGTGAGGAGGAGCACCTGAGGCTCCATGGAAGACATTGGAGTAGTGCAGTGCAGCATCTGCCTCTAGGCCCAGAAGATTCCTTTGATTTGGCTGCGGGAAGGGAAGTACCCACAGAAACACTCCAGAGGCAAGATGTGGGGGCAGCTGGGGATGCCAAGAGTCCTGATACAGGTGAAATGGGGCCCCGATTTGGGACCTGATGGGATAGGGTAGAAGAAGTGAATCTCCCCTGGACCTGGGGGATGGGAGGAGATATCCTATCTGATATCCACTCCCCAGGTCCAGGAGTGCAGACTCTAACAGACCTACCTGCTGGCTCTGCTCACAGTGGAAAGAGGATGGGTACCAGGCCTGAGATTGTGGGAGTGTCATTATCCTCTGGAAGTCTCTGGAAGATCACCATCTTAGGCTCTCCCTGACCCCATCCCCATCCCCGGATTATTAGTGCCTCTCCCTTCTGGTTCTGTTTCTTCACTCAAACGTCGATGGTGTTGATGGATGGTGACTTTTTCTGTGAAAGAAAATGGCCCGAGTCTCTAACTTTAGGAAAGCAATGGGAGCCACTTTTCCTCTCCAGCATCCTCCACCCCAGGCCTTCCATTCTCCATGTTTTCCTGCCCCTCTTTGGCCTTCTTCCTTTCTTTGGCTGCTCCTCAGGGGCAGAATCACCCTTCCCTCCCTCATTGGCCGGCCCCCACATCACCTGTCTCGTCCCCACCGGCCTTCCCTGAGGACTGTGTTCTGGCCCCTTCCCCTTCTCCTTGGGGTTGTTGTTGGAGTCGTTGTCCTTGATGATGTCGTACTGACGGCAGAACAGCCCAATTACAGCTGAAACACAACAATATGATCTGAGCCTTCATCTTGACCTCCCCACTCACAGCCTTGAAGGGAGTGAGATAGCCACACAGCTTCTAGAAAAATCCAAGAAGAAAATCCTTGAATTCCTGGTGCCTGTGAAATCTTCCTCTCTTGGCTCCAAACAGCCTCCTCTTCCTCTCTTCAAACTTCTCCTGATGATCCCCCTTCAACTAAGCATCTCCCCGCTCCATTTCTCTCACTCCCTTTTCTCCTGACAACCTTTGCCACCTCCTACCTTCACTGAGACCCACTCCCTAAGTCCCTGGTCCCCCATATGGCTGCTTACTCACCAGCCCACATGAGCAACACCACCACAATGATGACCACTTCCCCGGTCTGCAGTGGTTGCTCTCCATCCAGACCCTCCACTGTGATGTCACCTGAGAAGGGAGAAGCCAGACTCCAGGTTACTGGGGAACAGCTATATCTGTGCAGACATATGCACGATGGAGATGCTGGGGATTAGAGTCAGAGACCCGTGATAGTAGACCCTTGAGTTGTAGGGTAGCCCCTCTCTGGGAGGAAGCCATTGGTGGACAGGTGGTTAAAGACCAAAAAGCAGGACGGCTGCAGGTCAGGTACTCACTTATGCAGGTTGCAGCTGATGTGAAATGAGGTTGGGTAAAAGGAAGCTTAAAAAGCCTTCTCACAGACAATTCAATACCAGCCTGTCTGTACCCAGTCTGCTGCCCACCTGCTTTTCCTTTCTTTCCTGGCAGTACAATGAATTAAATCACCCTTCTATTCATCTAAGCGAGACTGTTGCTTGGCTTAGGGAAGTAAATAAGAGGCTAAAAGCCAGGGAAGAAGCCAGATAATCTATCGCACAGACCCTCACCTGGGCTCGAGCTGTTTGAGGGTAACCGGTCAGAACCCTTGAGAGTTCGGAAGTGCACCCGGGGCCCTGGGGGGCTCTCTCCCCGAAGGCCGATGCTCCTGACCTGCACCGTGTAGTCACTGTCTTCAGCCAGGCCCCAGAGGGCACAGGCCCGAGTGGTGGTGTTCACCTCCCGGATCACACGCTGCCCGGGGCCATTCTGCCGCTGCAGGGAGATGATGGGAGAGGAGGACAGCCTCGCCCCAGTGCCAGGCCGCAAGGTTCAACCCCGGACTTTTGAACATCCAAACACTCCAAGGGTATAGGGTGAAAAGAGCAGCTTGAGCCAGGAAACACCAGCTCCCAGATTCCCCCACCTCTGGGAGAGCAGTTTGCGGGGAGGTAGCTGAAGGAATGTCCAGAGATCCAAGGACACAGGTTGGGGGAGCAGAAGGGTGATTCATACTTGCTGGGAAATGGAGTAGCCAATGACGATGTTGCCTTCTGGGACGTCCCAGGACACAGTGGCCGAGTTGGCTCTGAGGTGAGTGACCGTCACATTCACAGGAGAGGGAGGCCGGTCTGTGGGAGCCAGGGTGTTAACAGGTTTCACCCACAGACTAGCTCCGGTTGACCCCCACCAGCAATCCTCTGTACTCACCTGATCGCACAAAGCCCAGGTCACAGCTGACCAGCAGGAGGACCGTGGGACTTAGATATGGGGAGAGGGGCATCAGCGAAGCCATGGTCCCCACCAAGTCCGCTGAGGCGAACTGGGGCATCCGCTTGACATCCAGGCGGGGCTCCTGGAGGTGGCAGGAGTTGTGTGTGTGTGGGGGGGGGGGTCAAGGACTGCCCAGAACGCACGGCAGGCAGCGGCTCTCCCGGGCTCCCCCTGGCCCACAAAGCCCCATCTTCCCCCCGCCCTGCCTTCCCCGCCCCCGCAGTACCCGGACGCACCCCCTGCGCGGTCTGCCCTGCCCACACCCACCTCCGCCTGTCCTCGCGGTCGGTCAGGCCTCGGGGGGCTGCTCGGTGCCCAGAGGGCGGCCCATCGCCCGGCTCTGTGGCGCTGCCCCTACCCCATCCCGGCGCGGGCCGGGCGAGGCAGGCAGCGCGGGGCCGAGCTGCGGGGCAGAGGCGGAGCGGGCGCCGGCCGCGGGTCTGTGGAGCCCCCAGAGCTGGGACTCGCCTCGTAGTCTGTCCCGGAGCAGGGGGCGTTGCCGGCGCGGCCTGGCAGCTGGCCCGGGTCCCCGGTGCGGGAGGCAGTGCGGCTGCCTTCTCCGGCCCCTGCAGCGGGATGTGACCGTCCCGGCTAGCCAGCCGCCGCCTTCTGCAGAGCTGGCCCCGCTCTCTCCGCCGCAGCCCGGCCGGGACGTGCGGGCCCGCCCCGCCCCGCCGGGGTTCTAGCCGCCGTCATCCCCCCTCCCCCCCTTGTGCTCCCTGGGCTCCTCCCACGACCCTCCCTTGGCGGCCTCCCGGGCCCCCATCCCTTCTCTCCCCTGGCTCAAGCCGGGGAACTGGCGAGGCGCAGGTGCGAGGGTCTTGGGCATCTGGGAGGTCCCCTCCCTCCTCGGATGGAATTAGCCAAGTTAGAAGGAGGAATTCCACCTCTGGTGCGGGAGGGGCTCAGTGGAGAGGAGACAGAGTGATCAGTGGAGAGGAGACAGAGTGATCGAGATGATAATTGTTTTAACAGTCTCTTACTTGTAGATTGCGTCAGCTTTTAAGTCTCTTTCCCATTCATAATCTGATTTAATTCCGTTCGCTTTCTCATTCATTTTTTCATTTATTCAGCAAATATTTATTGAGTATCTCCTATGTGTCTGGCATTATGTTAAAAAGCTGGAGATACAACGATTGTTAAAGTGCTGAGCTTATGGGGGAATTAGGGGAAATTAAAGAGCAAAAACGTATGGCCTTTTTTTTTTTTTGGTAAACCCTGCCATTTACTGTATGGTTTTGGAAAAACCGGTTAATCTGCACTTCAAGTTTTCCACCTGTAAAACAGAGCATATGAAACTTCACAGGTCTGTTGTGAGTTCAAATGAAACAATGTTGGGGAAAGATCTTTATAAATCTTACAACACTGTGTGAATGAGTGATTATTAATTTGCATCAATTTGTTACTTCGTTCAGTCAGTAAACATGTAAATCTTTAAATTATTGCATGCTTTGGTGAAGCATGAAATCTGGAGCGAGAACCTGGGTGTGACTCCCGATTTGACCAGCTGTGTAATCTTAAGCAACCAATTCAACTTCTCTGAACTTTAGTTTTATCGTCTGAAAAATCATCAATATCGACTTCTTCGTGGTGTTATAGCCAATGGGATACTGTATTGAAAAGCGTGTTGTTCAGTGTAAATAAATGTTGACTAACGTATTTAGGGCAGATTTTTTGGTTTCTAATTCTCAGTGCAGTATTTCTATTTCTGTGGCATTTTTTCCCCTGTAATATCCAGGTCAATGTGTGCACACCTGGGACTCAGAAGCTTCTGTTGCTTTCGTTTCTGAAAGGACAGGGAAAACTAGGACCAGTGGGACAGGAGGGGACTGTGTGTGCTGAGCATGTGATCAAGCCATGAGCCAGGTCCTCTAACTTCTGCTGACCCAAGGACCCTGATCTCTGGCCTGCTGAGGCATCCTGGTGCCAGAGAACTCTTGCCCAGGGATTCTTGCTGCCCTGGATGTTGTCTTGCACTCCCAGGCTCTAGGTCCTCCAGAGAAAAGGTCCTTGTGTCTAAAGGGCAAGAGTAGTGAACCTCAGGTCTTCCTCTTCAGGGGCCAAAGCAGAGGCTGGCAAGTGAGAGTTTATGTGAAGTGGAACCCCAGAGGTTATCAGAGGCCTGGAGTCCCAGTGATCAGGAAAGGGTGGTGCAGGCAGAGGTGCAGGGGGTGGTGCTCAGAGAGGCTGGAGTTCTTGGGTTAATCATCAGTGTGGCTCAGATAAGGCCCTGCCAGCTGGAAGCAAACTCACTGTGACCAGAGGCGTTTGTGTGGCTAAAGAGGCGGCAGGACAGTGTCTCCACAGTGCAGGATCATGCCGGCCACAAAACGGTTTCAACATGTGATTGAGACCCCGGAGCCTGGCAAGTGGGAGGTGAGACCCCTTCTCCATGTTCCTTTTCTGCACTGATTCCTAGCATCATTTTTCATCTGGACTTCTTTCCACCCTGGGTTTCTGCTCACCCCTTCTTCCTTCCTAATCTTTTTTCCTTAATAGGCCCAGTGTACCAGGTGCAGGCTGGGTTCTGGTGTGGGGTGTGTGTATGTGTGTGTGTGTGAGTCCAAATGCTGAGACCTGCTGCCACTCCCCCCCGCCCAGCAGGCATGAATGAGGCTTTGACTTCCTGCCTCCATCCTTTTCCCCTCTTCCCTCTAGTGGTCTGGGTATGAGGCAGCTGTGCCCATCACAGAGAAGTCAAACCCACTGACCCAGGACCTGGACAAAGCGGATGCTGAAAAAATTGTTCAATTGCTGGGGCAATGTGATGCTGAGATCTTCCAGGAGGAGGGGCAAGGCATGCCCACATACCAGGTGACCCACACCCATCTCCTGAACACTGCAGATAAAGACGCCACCTCAGCCTCTGCCCTCTGAGACTATGGCTCCTGTTTTGGAAACCCTGTGTACCCCCCAGCACCCCACCTCAATCCTCTGTGCTCCTTTTCTTGGCTTCTGATTCCTGCCTGTTCCCTACAGCGACTCTACAGTGAATCAATTCTGACCACCATGGTACAAGTGGCTGGGAAAGTTCAGGAAGTACTGAAGGTACTAAGCCTCCGTCTGCTCCCTGCCTAAACTTTTCTGTTTCCCTCTAACTTTCTCTTATTTTGGTCTCTATTTCTCACTTTCCTAGATCGCAGGTCTCCTCTTCCCGGGTCCTCCATTTCAGATCCTGATTGTCATCTTATTGTTAATAATCAATAATAATAACTATTATCTACTTGATACTTTAAAATTTATGCTGTATTTTCACACCCATTACTCTCACAAAAAAACTGTGAAGTTGGTGTTATTGTCTGTTTTTTTTTTCCAGATAAGAAAACAAAGACTTAGAAAGGATAATCACTGTAGCTTGCTCAAATACAACTGGCTAACCATTGCTGGATAAGGCTACTTTTATTATTTATTTAGGTGACAAAGCTGCTTTCAGTCCTTTCTGGAATAAGTAAGGGTTTGAGTACGTAAGAGAACTAAGCCAGAGGTGGGCATCAAATTGAAGTTTCTTTCTCCAGTCCAGTGTTCTTTTTGCTACACCACACTGCCTATGTTTTGTTCAATTCTGTGATGAGAGGAGGCTTAAGGATTCTCTCCAATTCCCCATCCATTATTAACAAAGAAAAGAATATGCTTCCTGGGCCCTGGTGACCTAGGCATTTTTCTTTCCTCCAGGAGCCAGATGGGGGCCTGGTAGTGCTGAGTGGAGGGGGTACCTCAGGCTGGATGGCATTCCTCCTGTCGGTGAGTACCCTGTTCCCCAGTTTTCCTTTCTCCTCCTTCTGGGGGTGATCTTCAGGACCATAAAGTTCATCACTGCTAAGCTCCCAGGTGGATCCATCACTAGACCTGGGCTCCAGGCCTGGCTTTCTCACTCTTCCAGGAGCTAGATCTCACCAGAGAGTGCCATTCCTTCTGAGCCCATCTGACCTCCTCCAGTCTATTACCAACGTCTCTGTATCCATGTACCCCCAATTAATCATCTGCAAGTACCATCTTTAAGTGCCAGATTCCATGTAGGACTAGGTTAAGCGCTGGTCTAAGAGAATCATTATACAGCCTCTGCCCTCTAGGAGCTGAAAATCCAAGATAATTGTTCCTTCACTATCATTACCTCTTCACATCCTCTTCCCTTTGACAGGTCTCCTTTAACCAGCTGATGAAAGGCCTTAGACAGAAACCTCTTTACACCTACCTCATTGCAGGGGGTGACAGGTAAGCCAAGCTAGCCTAGGAATATTTCATTTAGTCTGAATAGTGATTTTTAGAAATTGGATTTGAATGCTTTCAGACAAAGATTGTATCTAGTTTTCCTTGGTCCCCACCATTCCATATTGCCTTACACTTGGCCCACATCAAGTATTTGGGTTTTTCAACTCTATGGAGTGTCTATCATGGTGCCCAACAAACAGTGAGTGCTCATTCAATGACAAGTTTCCCTTTGTTCCCTTCTCTTAATATAGCCTGCCCTAATAAACCATAGGCTTCTGCTTCCCAACCAGTGTCACTGACTTGGAGTTTGTCCTCTTAGGTCTGTGGTGGCCTCTAGTGAGGGGACAGAAGATAGTGCCCTGCACGGGATTGAATTACTGAAGAAGGTCTGTGCTTTCCACTGATACTCAACCAGAGGCCTCTGCATGTTCCTTCTCATGGGGACATAAAAGCTCCAGCCTTCAGCCAAAGCCTATCCCTCCCCTTGTCCTGGCCCTGATATCCTCACACAATGGGTTTATGCCCTGGGGTCCTCCCAGTTGACTACCTTGCCCATCCCCTTCACCTAGGTGGCTGCTGGGAAGAAGAAGGTGATCGTCATTGGCATTTCGGTGGGACTCTCTGTGAGTGGATCCATTTTATAGGGAGGAAGTTGGTGGGGATGGAATAGCATGGAAAATACGTCAACAAGGTAGGTGCTAGAACATAGAAAGTTTGCTCAAGTATTCTGGTTTCAGGCTGGGCACGGTGGCTCACGCCTGTAATCCTAGCACTCTGGGAGGCCTAGGTGGGTGGATTGTTTGAGCTCAGAGTTTGAAACCAGCCTGAGCAAGAGTGAGACCCTATCTCTACTAAAAATAGAAAGAAATTAATCAGACAACTAAAAATATATAGAAAAAATTAGCCGGGCATGGTGGCACATGCCTGTAGTCCCAGCTACTTGAGAGGCTGAGGCAGAAGGATTGCTTGAGCCCAGGAGTTTGAGGTTGCTGTGAGCTAAGATGATGCCACAGCACTCTAGCCCGGGCAACACGGTGAGACTCTGTCTCAAAAAAAAAAAAAAAAAGAATTCTGGTTTTAGTTTCATTAATTTGGATCCAGATGTATGAATGAGGGAAAAGGGGAAGGGATTCTATCTCAGAATAACTGTGTATGGATCCATCAGAAACCAAGATAGGTTGGTTGTTGATGTCCAGGGGTCAGCAAATTGCATTGGCAGATCAATCGAGCTAGCTGCCTATTTTTATAAATAAAGTTTTACTGCAACACAGCTATTTGTGTTTACATATGATCTGTGGCCTCTTTCATGCCATAACCATATTGTTGAGTAGTTGGACAGAGATCATAGGGCCCACAAACCCTAAAGTATTTACTCTCTGGCCCTTTATAGAAAAATCTGGCCCTTGGACTAGTCCCCTGCTACTAAAAGTATGGTCCCTGCACCAGCAACATCAGCATCACCTGGGACTTGTTAGAAATGCAAAATTTCAATGCCTTCCCCCTCCCACCACCAAGATTCCCAGATAGTTTATTTGAAAAGCACTGAGCTATATGACCCCAAGTTTCCTCTCAACTCTGCAGCTAAGTATTCACTGAGCAGAAACTAGGCCCCAGCAGTGTTAAATGTAGGAGGCACACAAGGAGAACAGGATATTGACTTCAAGGAGCTTACAATTTAGTTCAATAGTTTTCAGATTTTGCAGATTTCCTTGGGGTACTTGTTAAAAATGTGGGCCCCCTTTTTCAACTCAATCCCGTGCAGGGCACGATCTTCTGTCCCCTCCCTAGAGGCCACCACAGACCTAAGAGGACAAACTCCAAAATTGGATCCAGTAGATTACAAGTGAGCCTAGGAATCTGCATTTGGAACAAGCATTCTGGAGGATTCTGATGCATGTGGGCATTGGGTACCACTCAGTGTAACCTTGCCATGTCCTTCTCTCTCCTACCACCAGGCTCCCTTTGTGGCAGGTCAGATGGACTACTGCATGGATAACACAGCTGTCTTCTTGCCAGTCCTGGTTGGTTTCAATCCAGTGAGCATGGCCAGGTGAGCCTTCAGTAATGACTGGCCAGCCCTGGGGCAGGCTGGAAGGGAACATGTCAAAGTCTATAGTATGCTCACAAGCGAGAGGACAGGTGAATATAGTCTTTGGTGAATATAGTCACCAAATCTCAAAATATTAAAGGAAATATGAGGTGCCCCTAAGTTTATGAGGTTTTTTCTTTTGTTTTATTGCTTGTTTTATTTAATTATTCTTATTTCAGAAAGGATTAAAGGATATATAAAATATAAGATAGCAGACATTCAAAACAGGGATTGAAGAGGCCAGGAAGACATGGGCTGGAGGATAAAATGGGGTCAGGAAAATGCATACCACAGAGATCCGTGCTTTCATTTGGGGAGAGCCCCAAGCATCTTTTCAAAGTCATGGTGGTGGGTGCCAAGGGGCCTCCTCTTTTTCCAGCACTCTTATTTTAGTGCCCATTCTCTCTCATCATTCCAGGCCCCTCTTTGCCCCCTCTGGCTACTCCCACCTATTCCCTTCCCTAAGAGCCCTTCCTTACCAAATCACCTCCCTCTAATTCTCTAAGTGGCCACCTTGTCTGATCTGAGAGAAAGTCAACATGAAACCAATAGTGCTCAGGTGTGGTTCTGTGCATAAGCTGCCTGGGGAGTGTCTAAAAAAATAAGGAAAAAAGGAGATTCTTAGCCCCTTGTGTAAGAGGTCTGATTTTGTAGGAGGAAGGCCCTGAAATATCTATTTTTTGAAAGCATCCCTGGAGATTCTGGTACACAGCCAGGTTTGGGGAACTCTGCTAAAGAAACCATTGGAGTGGGCCACCTGATGAAGCCGAGGGCTTCCTGTCACTGGAGGAGTTCTAGCAAAGGCTTGTTGATTATTTCAGAGCAGCTTTTTGTATTTAGTGGTGGTCTGGGGAGGGAGCTGGGTTCTTTCTGAGGTGCTTTTCCAACTCCCAGGCTTGTAGTATAATTCATGCACAGGCGTAAATGAGTCTGAAATACTCCTAACCCTGATCCTTTTTGTGGAGGACTCTCCTTAACCAAAAATGTATCTGCTGCAGTGGATGCTAATTTCAGGCCCTGTGACTAAGTGAAATGAAGAATCTCAAACAATGTAGGCGTGGAGATCTTCCAGTTGTTCCTTAAGTCAGTGGCTCCCAAACTTGGCTGATTTTCAGAGTCATCTGGGAAGCTTTTTAAAAATACAGATTTTTGGGCTCCACTCCAGAACTACTGAAACTGAATCTCAGGGTGGACGTGGTACCCACAAATGGGTAGTTATTAAAAAAAACAAAACTTCTCAGGTGATTTTGATGCCCAGCCAAGTTTGGGAATCTCGGTTTTAAACCATGCAATATGGACACTGTCTCCTCTCTCTGCTTAAGCCTCCTCCTTCTTAGATCTCTAGGAGGTTTTAGAACTAGTCTGAGGACAGATGATAGGAGACACTTTATACAGTGTGTATGAAACTTGTCTGCCCTTGAAGTAATACAGAAGAAAAATACAAAAATCGTTCAAGAAGGGATGGAACCTTTGCAGGGATGGACCATGAAGGGGAAATTAAGGGATGCCATACACAGAGGTAACTCTTTGAGGTCCTGCCACCATAGGGGATTCATAAATGATTCCCCAGCAAAACCATTAGAGATCAATTAAAGAAGATCCTCATTCTTTGAGATTCTGTGATTTATGACTAAGCAGATAACATGCTGGTAGCTCTCTTGTCTCATTAACACATTGATTTGTTTCTGATTAATTCACTCAAGGAATGTTCACCAACTGTTGGGTGCTACATACACTTCGAATGTGGCAGCTTGGTTCCCTCACTAGGGACTGTTATCCCTCCCTCAGGTAGTGAGGGCTCACTCTTTGGAAGGATCTCCAGAATATATTTTCAGGGATGGGAAGAGCTTCTCATGGATCCTAAAATGGAAAATAAAGTGGCAATTTTTACATTTGGATTTCAGGCATTCCCCCAGGGGCCTTACGGAGGATGAGGTTAGTGTGGCCATGGCAGTGAGGCTTATGCAAGGACCACAGTACGAGAAGGCTCTTGTTCACAGGCTGGAACTTTAAACTTGAGCGTTGCCTTTGCTCTGGGCTTAAGTTGCTGAATGTTTGATTAACCTCTGTCCTTAGGGTTCAGGGACATGGTGCCCCTACCCACTCCAAAACACAGCTCTCTATGAAGTTATTGACTTCTGACTCCCTTCCCAATGTGTTCTTTGATCCTGATTTCCAGCTGAGGCCCTTCCTTTAGATCCTCACAGACAATCTCTCCATCTTTGTGTCTCTCTGGAGCCCAGAAATGACCCCATTGAAGACTGGAGTTCAACATTCCAACAAGTAGCAGAGCGGATGCAGAAAATGCAAGAGAAACAGAAAGCTTTTGTGCTCAATCCTGCAGTCGGGGTAGGGCTTCTGTCTCCTTTTTCTATGTGCCCCCCTCCAACCATCTGGAAATTGCCTGCTACTTCCTTGGGGCCTCTGATTTTAGATTCTGTTACATCTTGTTTAAATTCCTCAGACATTGTGTGTCAACTAAAATGTTATAAATCAAATCCTATTTTCTCAATTAATTTTTTACTTTACCATATGTCATCTTCATTCTGACCCTGTCTTAATCATTAAATACCTTGGTGACCTAGGGCAGTTTCTGTTTAAAAGAGCTCTTTTCCATCTGTCTATAGAAAACATTGAATAGCCATTGTTAGGTCTCCTTCTGTCTCTTTTATATATTTAAATTTGAAATATGAGCTTTAAAAGAAATGGGATGCAATTTCATTCTTCTGTCTTTCTAAATCCTCTCCAAAACCAGATGGGAGAGGGTTGGCCTGCCATGCTCCTATTCCTTTTTCTTCCTTGGACTGTGGATGCATTTTTCTAGCGCCATCTATGCTTACTTGGGCCTCACAAGGGCCTTAGCCAAGACCCTGCCTGTGCCGCTCATCTGTGACATTCTCCCTTATCTGCATTTGGTGAGATAGGAAGTTAAAATTCCATATTACTGGGGAGTTCCATACTTTCACCTTCCAGATGCTCATCTCTCTTTCGTCCTCCTTGCAATTGTTGACTTTCAGCCTTCTTTCCTCAGTCACTGTTTCTGTCATTCTCTTTGCTGTGATCTTTGTCTGTTTGGTGTCCAGTGTTCCATATCTGTACTATTGCAGTGGCTGCTTCATTGATCTCTCCAAAGCATACAAAATGTGATATTTGGATTGACAAACTATTAATACCACAAACAAGGTGGTTAGGGAGAGGTGGGGGGAGAAATTTCTTAGAAAGAAAGGCACTCTCTGAAAAATCCTTGGCCCAGCTGACAAGGGATCCCAATGCCTGTGATTTCTTCCCCTCAGAGTCCTGAGTGTGCCACAGGCATAAGCAGAGGAGGCCCTTTCCTTCTCTCTCCTGCTCTCAATCAAGCCCACCCCAGCTCTCCTTGTCACAGCATACCAGGGGCCACCAGTACTATCAAATGCAGGCCCAGGAGTCACTAACCAGTGGTCTCCAGGTCTTCCTTCCTCTCCTGATTCCTCCCGGGTGTGGTTGCTTCTCAGCCTGAGGGTCTCAGCGGCTCCTCCCGGATGAAAGGTGGAAGTGCCACCAAGATCCTGCTGGAAACCCTGTTATTAGCAGCCCATAAGACTGTGGATCGGGGCATTGAAGGCTCTCAAAGGTAGGGAGGATCTGGACAATAGAGAGCTCAGAGTCAGGAAGGGGTGGGGTGGTGTGGATGGGGGAGTGGCAGGCCCAGATCGGAGGCTGAGTGGTGGCAGCAAGACTGAGGCCCCACTGCTTCCGCCTGGGGAAGGGAGCTGGCAGGTGCATGTTGTTGCTCCCACCAAACAACCGCACAGTCTGGACTGTTTCCGGTGGATCCTGGGTTCCTCAAATCCAGACATAATCCCTGATCCTGCCTGGGGCCTCCAAAGCTAGCCTAGCTCCCAAGCTTCCTTTGATTTGGAGGATGGTCCTGGTCAGTCACAAGGGCAGGGCTCGTCCTGCTATGGCCTGCTTCCCTGACCCAGGTCTCTAGCCTCGCCTGCAGATTGCTCACTTTCCCCTCCTACTCAGACCCTCCTGCCCCAGGGCTCTCTTGATGTCCTATCCCTCCTTCTGCTCCCTCATCTTCTGCCCACTGAAGCACTCACCGCCCCTCCTGGATGCAGCCTGGCTCCTCTCTTCACCTCCACCAGGGACCAGCACAACTTAGTTTTGAGGGAATTGTGCCTCCTGCCTACCACTGGGGTGGGGGTGGGGTACACAGCCTCTCTGAGGGGGCACAGGGCCCTCCCTGGGAGCTGGTGGCTTTTTTCCCAGATGCCTCCTGGAATCCTGCGGACATTTGAGCGGGCCCATCAGGTGACCTATAAACAACGCCCCAAAATTGCCACCCTGATGAAACAAGTCAGCACCAGGTGTGTGGACATGTGTTTGGAGAGGGAACAACCTGAGAGCAGGGAGGCAGTGAGACACGTCAACATGGTGAGGGAGGTGGGATTGCGTGGTGGCGGGTCATGGTCAGCTTCTTTTTTGTTTACTCCCGTACTCTTCTGTGTACCTCTCTGGTGTCTTTTCACTGTCATCTCTCTGCTCATGTCCTGACCTCTGGCCCACCCTTAGTCTGGAGAGGAAAGGCCGAGCATACCTGGTGGGCTGGCAGACCCTCGGCATCATTGCCATCATGGACGGAGTCGAGTGCATTCACACCTTTGGCGCTGGTGGGACCCGACGTGAACAGCCTCTCTCATTCCTCCCAATCCCAATCAGTTGGTCTGCCTTCCAGACACTCTCCTGCTCCCAATCCAAGGGACGTTCCTCAGTGTCCATCCTGCCATGTCTATATAGGCATTTCTATCAAGTGCTTCTTCCTTTGGACCCCAGCTCAGTCCTTGATCCCTCACCTCCCAGCCCCATTGACACCCCCCAAAGCCTAGAACCTTCCTTTTCTGTAAAGCCCATCACTCCTCTCTTCTTGTCTTTAAACTTCCCAGATTTCCGAGATATCCGTGGTTTTCTCATTGGTGATCACAGCGACATGTTTAATGAGAAGGCTGAGCTCACCAACCAGGTTGGAGGAGAACAGGACTCGGGGACGGTGTGAAGGTCACTGGTGTGCAGAGGGTAGAGGACAAGGGGAAGGTGGAGAGAGGTGGGGAGCATGATGGGATAGATAGTCTAGAGAGGGAATGTGGGTTAGAGGTCGTGAGCCTTTGGGCAGCACAGGCAGTGTGGAAAGCTCTGGATTCACCCTCCAAATCTGGCTCTAGTCCACTGACTTGCTACATCATGTTGGGCAAAACACCTTACAATTTGAACCTCAGCTTTTTCATCTATGGACAAAAGGGCTGTTAGATGCTCTCCACATCCTCTTTAGTCCTCAAGCCTAGCTCTAGTGTGTTTTCATGCGAGGGACTCTCCCATCTTCTTCCGCCTCAGGGTCCCCAGTTCTCCTTCTCCCAGGAGGACTTCCTGACTTCCATCCTACCAACCCTCACGGAAATTGACACTGTGGTCTTCATTTTCACTCTGGATGGTGAGAGGGATGATGGGATCTGTGGAAGGAGGAGATGGAGGCAGTAGAGTGACTCAGAGGAGCTGTCATTTTTCTGGGTTCATAGGGTACATACTCAGAGGGAGGGACAGGGGTGAATGTCCTGACTGGACCCCGGGGAGGGGGGCAAGCAGGAAGAATAGCCGCACAGCCATGCTTTTGACTCTAATGCCCTCCGCCTCTCCTAGACAACCTCACGGAGGTGCAGACACTGGTGGAGCAGGTGAAAGAGAAGACCACCAACATCCAGGCCCTGGCACACAGCACTGTGGGGCAGTCCTTGCCGGTGAGGGTCCAGCCTTGACAAGGGCACTCTGCGCGGCAGTTACAGCCAGGCCTTCCTGCAAATGCCTGTCCTGCTCCTCTGTCTTTCTCTTCAGACCCCTCTGAAGAAGCTCTTCTCTTCCATCATCGGCATCACGTGGCCACTGCTGTTCTTTGAATATGAAGGGAACTTCATCCAGGTATGGGGAGTGAGGAGGCAATATCCGCAGTGAGGTGCTCAGAGCGGGAGGGATTCCAGAAATCAGAAAACCCAAGGCTGGAGGGAGGAAAGCGTGAAGAATTGTCATCCTCCACAAAGCCAGTGGGGCAGGTTCTTGGGTTACGGAGTCACTGGTCAGACTTTCCAAGGCAACAGCCCACTGGGTTCGGCTCTCTGAAGGAATATGCAAAAAGTACAGAATGGGCCAGCAATCACCTGAGTCATGTTCATTTGCCATTTGGGACAGGTCAATTGTTGATACTATAATCATCATCATTAGCCAAAAGCTTTTAAGACACATTTTTTTGCAAGTTATACTATGCTGAATTCCCTGTAGATAATATTATGCTGATATAGTCCCTGCTTGCTAATTAAATTATAATCCAGTGCAAGTACTGATAATAAGCATAGAAATAATAATCAGTTTGTGTGTACTTTGCAATTTAGAGTTTGGAGTGGGTGTCAGGAGCTCTGGGTGCCAGTCCAGCTCTGCAGTGCAGCCCAAGAAAGAAAGCAGTTTTACATATCTGGTCTTCAGTTTTCTCATGTACCACCTGCCCACCTTCCAAGGGGCAGAGCCAGGGCCCTGAAGGGTTGTCCTGGACAAATATAGTTTCTCATCCATTATTCAAACCATCTCCTTCAGGAAGCTTCCTGACTTGTTTATATACAGCTGGCATGCTAACTTCCCTGGACTCAGAACTCTTATGGAAACTTCTCTCCCCTGAGCAGGGGATCCACTCTCCTTCCAAAGTGTATCTTTGTCTTCCCTTCCAAACCATGTTCATTTGTCACATCCCTACTTCTTGGCATGCTTTCCACATTTATGGTTTCCTTTGAGATCTCTCATCTTCGTAGAAGTCTTCTCTAATTAACCTCACATCACCTGGATCCTTCCTTTATGTATAACACTCTCCACACCTATTGGTTCCGTTATACAGTCATAATACCTAATATATTATAGCCCTTGGCACTTTACAAAGTATCTCAAATATATTATGTTAATACTCATAGCAGTCTCCAAAGGAATGTATGCTTGATGTCACCATTTCACAGACGAGGAAGCTGAAACTAAGAGATTAAGGGATTGTGATCATGGCCATACAGCTAAGACAGGAGTCAGGACTTGAACCCAGGTCTTGTGACTCTAAGTCCATGGTTTTATTTTGAAGAAATTCAAACCTACAGAAAAATTGCAAGAATGGTACAATGAACACCCGCATGCTTTTCCCTAGATTCACACCAGTCATTAACATTTTGCCACATTTCTTCATCTCTCTCTTTTCCCCTAATCATTTTAAAGATAATTGGAGATATCATGACATATCATGCTAACTACTTTGTCATGTGTCCCCTAGGAACAAGGTCATTGGCCTATGTAAGTACAATATAATTATCCACCCAGGAAAATGATAATTAATACAATACTATTATCTAATATTCAGACCACATTCAAATTTTCCCGATTATCCCTGTGCTGTTTTTATTTCTCAGATCCAGGATCCAATCAAGGATAGTGCGTTGCATTTAGTTATCATGTCTCTTTGGTTTCCCTTATTATAGATGAATTCTTCAGGTTTTTTGCTTTTGTTTTTTCTCTCTCATGACGTTGATATCTTAGAATTCTAGGCCAATTGTTTTCCAGAATATGCCTTACTTTGGATGTGCTTGATTGTTTCTTCCTAATATTCAGGTTAAATTTTTGGCAGGAGTGCTGCATGGGGCAGGCTGTGCCCTTGTTGGTGTATCACATAAGGAGGCACCTGATACCAGTTTGTCCTTTACTGGTGATGCTACATTTGGTAGTTTTGTTAAGACTATGTCTGTTAGATTTCTCCAAATCCTTTTTCTCAGCAGTTTTTCACCCAGTGGTTCTAGCATCCACTGATGATTCTTGGCTGAGTCAGTTACTACTATGGTAGTTTTAAAATGGTGATTTTCAGCCAGGCACGGTGGCTCACGCCTGTAATCCTAGCACTCTGGGAGGCCGAGGCGGGTGGATGGTTTGAGCTCAGGAGTTCGAGACCACCCTGAGCAAGAGCTAGACCCCCATCTCTACTAGAAATAGAAAGAAATTGGCCAAACAACTAAAAATAGAAAAAATTAGCCGAGCATGATGGCGCGTGCTTGTAGTCCCAGCTACCTGGGAGGCTGAGGCAGGAGGATCGCTTGAGCCCAGGAGTTTGAGGTTGCTGTGAGCTAGGCTGACACCATGGCACTCTAGCCCAGGCAAGAGAGTGAGACTCTGTCTCAAAATAAATAAATAAATAAAATGGTGATTTTCTATTTCTATCCCATTTATGTTTATTCGTTGGCATTCTTCTGTAAAGAACTTTCTCTTCTTTCTTATGTGAAGGGTAGCATACCTTTTGTATCTTGCATGTTTTGCTAAACAAGATATTCTGAAAATCACTTCAGTGCAGTTTATAGATCCCTTCCTCATTATTATTTACATGTGTGTGTGTGTGTACACATACAATAGTTTGCTCAGTCAACCTCCTATGCAGGAATACAAAAACATTGTCCCAGGCTCACCTGTACTTTCTCTGGTCCAGCCCTGGAACGGTCATTTTTCCAAGGAGCCCTGGTTCTTGTTAGTGGGTTCTGGTATTTAGAATCCTATGTGTTAGGTATGTTCACTGCTACTGGTGTGACTTTGCCTTAAAGCCCTATCAGTAGAAAGAACAATAGTTCACACACACACAAAACATATATGTGTACATATTTGTTTATATTTACACATATATGTATATTATATATTATATTTTCTCACTCTTTCCCCTTTTACTTTAGCAATGTTGATTTCCAGCATCATAAATATCTTAATATTTACTCAGCCCATTCCCTTCCATCCCATTTCCATTCACACCCATAGGTAATCAATTTCATTAGTTACTGGTTTATTCTCCTGTGTTTCTTTTTGCAAAAAAAAAAAAATGCGTGTATATATACTTTGCACTTCTTTCTTATACAGAAGACATCATACTATACTCTTTTGTGCTTTAACAAGATATTCTGAAAATCACTCCATTTTTGTTTATAGAGCTTTTTCTCATTATTTATTACCTTTATGTTTCCACATATACAATAGTTTACTGAGGCAATCTCCTATGCAGGGCATTGAGGTTGTTTCCAATGTTTTGCTATTACTGATAATGATGCAATGAATGTGCATGTATTTTTATAATGTTACAAGAATATCTTTGGGGCACATTCTTAAAAGTGTTAGAGCTGGGTCAAAGGGTAAATACACATGTCATTTTGTTAGATGTTGCATAATTTCCCTCTCTAGGGGTTGTACCATTTTGCTTTTCACACCAGCAATCTACAAGAATGCTGCTTCCCTATAGCCTCTCTGAGGGAGTTGTTAAGTTTTTGGATTTTTGCTAATCTGATACATGAGAAAAGCCATTTCTGTGGAGTTTTCATTTGTATTTCTCTTATTATTCATGAAGCATCTTTCATATGCTTAAGGGTCTTCAGTAAATCTTTTCTTTTTTCCCTTGTGAAATGTGTGTTCGTGTATTTTACACCTTTGTCTAATGGGTTTTTGGTCTTTTTGATTTTTTGATTTTGGGTTCATTATAAATTAAAGACATTAGCCTTTTATATCTGATATATGTTCTAAATATTTTCTCACATTTTTTTCCTTTCTGGGTTTTAACCATGCAATAAATAGAAAAATTAGCTGTGCATGGTGGTGTATGCCTGTAGTCCCAGCTACTCGGGAGGCTGAGATGGGAGGATCAATTGAGCCTAGGAGTTTGAGGTTGCAGTGAGCTATGATGATGCCTCTGCACACTAGCCCAGGCAACAGACCAATACCCTGTCACAAAAAAAAAAAAAAAAAAAGGAAAAGAAAAAAACACCGTAAAACAAAACAAACTACATATAGAAGTCATGAGGTTTGCCTGGGACAGTCCTGGTCACACCTGCTGTCCTAACATTTAAACCCTGGGTTACCCAAACAAATTATGTGTGCATTTTGGTCCCTGATTTTCAACTGTTGATTTTCTGTCTGATAACAGGACCCTGTCTGTCCACTCTGCTGCTCTCCCATCCTCTAATTTTCAATACCCACATGTCTACCCTCTTTAGAAGTTCCAGCGTGAGCTAAGCACCAAGTGGGTGTTGAATACGGTGAGTACAGGGGCTCATGTGCTTCTCGGGAAGATTCTACAAAACCACATGTTGGACCTCTGTATTAGCAACTCCAAGCTCTTCTGGCGGGCTCTGGCCATGCTTCAGGTAGGGACACAGTGGGGCAGGGCTGGGTGGGGCCTGGCCTCAGTGCCTGGGCTGCCATAGGAGGACATTTTGCTGAGGTATGGAGATGTGTAGGGGCACGGGCTGCCTTCTGTTCTGTGTACCCATCCTCCCTTCTGAGGGATGTGTGTGTGCATAAATGAGTACATTTTGTCAAACTGTAACTATTAGGTAAGATTCTTTCAGTGACAGCGCGGCTCGGTGGCTCACGCCTGTAATCCCAGCACTTTGGGAGGCTGAGGCTGGAGAATTGCTTGAGGCCAGGAGTTCAAGGCTCCAGTGAGCTGTGATTGTGCCACTGCACTCCAGCCTGGGCGACAGAGCAAGACCCTGTTTCTAAAAAATAAATAAATAAAATTAAACAAACAAACAAACGCGACAGAAACCCAGTTCATACTGGTTTAAGCTAAACAAAGCAAATTATAGCTTATATACCTGAACAGTCCTAGGGCAGCTGGATCCGGATACTCTAACAATGTGCTCCAGAACCTTCAGCCCCCAGCTCTGCTTTCCTCTGTGTTGCTCTCATTCTCAGGCAGATTTTCTCCATTAGGTGGCAAATTGGCCACCAATAATGCCAGCCTCACATCCTACTAACTTAGCAACCCTAGTGAGCTTGTCTGTGCCTGTGATTTCTTCTTTTTTTACCCCTCTTTTTAGCTAAGATTTGTCAAGAAATGTCTCTGTAATTTTTGCAAATGCCTGGGGAGGGCTTGATTGGCTTGGCTTGGGTCACATGCATGTCCCTGATCCAATTACTGTTCTCTCAGAGAGGGGGCGCTCTGCCCAGTCTGGTTCGTGTGCCTTCCCTTCAAGATGATATGGGGCAGGGGGCGGGAGGTGAGCCTCAGTCAAACCTCGTGTCCTGAACATGAGGGAGCAGTTGTTCTCCTAAGGAAAATCAAGGTGCTGGTACCAGGAGGAGGAGGAATGGATGCTGAGCAGATAGCACAACAGATGGTCATGGAAGTGAGGTTGCCAGATTTAGCAAATAAAAATACAGGACATCCAGTTAAATTTGAATTTCAGATAAATAATGAAAAAATTCATATATGTCCCAAATATTGCACGGGACATACTTTACTAAAAAATTATTCCATATGTATCTGAAATTCAAATTTAGGCTGAGTGTGGTGGCTTACGCGCCTGTTATCTGAGCACTTTGGGAGGCTGAAGTGGAAGGATCGCTTGAGGCAAAGAGTTCGAGACCAGCGTGGACAACAAAGCAAGACCCCATCTCTAAAAAAAACAAAGGTTTACTGGGTATTTTGTATTTTTATTATTTGCTAAATCTGGCAACCCTATGTGAAAGGAATTAATCAACAAACATTTAATGAGCACCTACTAAGTCCCTGAAACAACCTACGGTCCTTAATGAAGTCCAACAGAACTATAAAGAAGGTGGGACCAGTTTGCACTATAGCAAAACAGAAGGCTTCATGGGAGAGGTGATATTTGAGCTGAGCCTGGTGGTATGGCTTGAATAGATGAAGGAGGAAAGACATGCCTGTTAGAAGAGCATTAGCCAGCACCCAGAAGGGGGACTAGGTATGATATGTGAGAGACAGAGGTCTGACCATAGTGGAGAGTCACTTTACAGAGCAATGGAAGAGTATGAGGGGGCAGGAAGAGGAGAGCGTGGAAGGTTAAAGCCAGACAGGAATTTGGACTTGCCAAATGTAGCTACACCTGTGCTATTCAAAATAATGGTCACCTGCTACATGTGGCTGTTGAGTACTTGAAATGTGGTTAGTGTGACTGAGGAACTGAATTTTTAATTGTATTTAAAAACTGATATTGGCTGGGCACGGTGGCTCATGCCTGTAATCCTAGCACTCTGGAAGGCCGAAGCGGGAGGACTTTTTGAGGCAAGGAGTTCAAGACTAGCCTGAGCAAGAGTGAGACCTTGTCTCTACTAAAAATAGAAAAATTAGCCGGGCACTGTGGCACATGCCTGCAGTCCCACTTATGTGGGAGACTGAGGCAGGAGGATTGCTAGAGCCCAAGAATTTGAGGTTGCAGTGAGCTATGATGATGCCACTGCACTCTAGCCTGGGCAACAGAGTAAGACCCTGTCAAA
>CAUYSK010106616.1:0-22314 GCA_963575035.1 Avahi laniger
GAAGGCCGAAGTGGGCGGATTATTTGAGCTCAGGAGTTCGAGACCAGCCTGAGCAAGAGCGAGACCCCGTCTCTACCAAAAATAGAAAGAAATTAATTGGACAGCTAAAAATATATAGAAAAAATTAGCTGGGCATGGTGGCGCATGCCTGTAATCCCAGCTACTCAGGAGGCTGAGGCAGGAGGATCGCTTGAACCCAGGAGTGTGAGGTTGCTGTGAGCTAGGCTGACGCCACGGCACTCACTCTAGTCCGGGCAAAAGAGTGAGACTCTGTCTCAAAACAAACAAACAAACAAAAAAAACAAAACACAGTCTAAAACCGAGTATTCATCAACAAAAGTTAATGGTGTCTGTGTGGTGGTCCAGTGCTGATGGTTCACTATAGCTTCATGAAATCTGGTCAATCGATTACCGCAGATGTCTACTGCGGCCAGTTGGGTGAAATGCTGAGGATGATTACAGTTAAGCAGCTGAGACTGGTCACTAAAGATGGGCCAATCCTCTTGTAAGACTGCTCAACTATATGTCATACAAATAATGCTGCCCAGACTACAGCAGCTGAACTTGGAAGCTCTCTGTCATCATCCATCGTATTCACCAGATCTTGCATCAACTCACTACCACTTCTTCCAGGCTTTGGATCACTTCTTGCAAGGAAAAATATTCAATTCTCAACCATCTGTGGAAAACATCCTTTGTGATTTCATCACCACTTGCTCTCCAGGCTTCTTTGCTGCTGGCATAATCAAGCTACTGTTAAGATGGCAAAACTAGTTTAGGCACATACTTTGATTAATTTTACTGCTTCTTATTTGAGATATAATCAACTAAACTTTTGATTTGAAATTGGACATTTCATATTTAATGACCTAATCATTTGATCTTATCAAAAAATTTAAATATATGGATTTACTCAGCATTTTTAGCAGATGCTTCAAAGTTTGGTGTTTATGCTGTAATTTATATGTGGGTATAGGTTAATTATGCCTTTTATGGAAAAAGAACTGGAAACATTTTAAATACCTCAGAGCAAGCACAATTTTAACTTTGGGTAGAACCAGTTTTAGAAATATAAGCAGCAGTAGACCTGTGCATGATTGAAACACTTTCTACATGGAAATAAACATATTTTTAATATTTCTATTTGTCAAAAATATTATTGAAATGAGACACATCTGAAAAGAGAAGATAATGTTAAATTTTACTGGTTTAACCATAAAAGCCACACATTTCAAATGGCAAACAAATGTGCATTTAACTCTTCTTGTTATCACAGACAAGCAAAATATGAGGATAGCCATGAGTGAATTTGGTATGTTGCATCTGTTTTGCTTTTACAAGCTAGAAAATTCTTTGGCAGAAAGTTTTGCAATGAAATTACTTCCCTCTTTGCATGATTTGAATTATTTATGGCGTTGTGCAGGGTTATGGCCACAGGACCTGTCAGATAGAATGTGTGAAATTGGACATGTTTAGAACCCAGTATTTCCTATCAAGTTACTCTTCATCATGAGATAAATTAATTACCATATAAACATGAATCTATATCCTTGGGATTGACTCCTTCTTTGGTCAACTTGAGTACTGCTAAGTAAAAAAAAAAAAAAAAAATCTGTATTACTAAAGGGCCAGATCTTAAGTTTTTAAAATAATATATTCTAAGACGATGGTGAATGAATGGAACAAAATCACTTAGTACTAGTATTTTGCTTGGAATGATAAAATAATGTAGATATGTTTAAAAATTAGGTGCTAAACAGCTAACCTTTCAAACTGCAGTGCATAAAATATGAAAAATGTCGAATTTGCTATTGAAGGGTGATACCACAAGCCAACTCTTGTCACAAAACAGGATCAGGGAAACAACAGAAACCACAGAAGTACAAGGAGCTAGTGGGGTCACAACTACCTCATTTTTTAAACGAGAGGTTCAGTAACTCGCATGAGCACGGCTGGTCAAGGCAGATCAAGGACTGGAACCCACGCTTTTTTCTTCTTCCAGTGCTGCTTCTGAATGAAGGTGAAGGAGGGAGTTGAATGATGTGCCAGGGTTGTGGGGGCTGGTGGTGGAGACTGTGGGGTGGACGTGCAGTTGGGTAAGAAGCCAGAAGATTGCAGGTAAGGGGGAAATTCATGTAGTTATGGAGAGTGGAAATCCCAGAGTTGGGAGATAGAGTTATCTGTGATAAAGTTCTGCAAGTACTTTTAAAGGCAATTCCATTATGCTTATGAACCTAGCCACCATCTTAATCCCCTTTCGTAGTAAAAGCTTTTGCAATAATAATGTCCATCGTGATGTCCCACCTCCTCTCTCCTCTCAAATCCATTTTATTTTATTTTATTCTAAAGACAGGGTCTTACTCTGTCACCCCGGCTAGAGTGCAGTGGTGTCAGCCTAGCTCACAGCAACCTCAAACTCCTGGGCTCAAGCAGTCCTCCTGCCTCAGCCTCCCCAGTAGCTAGGACTACAGGTGCGTGCCACTACACCCAGCTAATTTTTCTATTTTTGGTAGAGACAGGGTCTTGCTCTTGCTCAGACTGGTCTTGAACTCCTTACCTCAAGCGATCCTCTCATCTCAGCCTCCCAAAGTGCTAGGATTGCAGGCATGAGCCACCGTACCCAGCCCCAAATTCATTTTTATTTAAATGTGCTTCAGGGCTATTTTGTTAGAAATGAACTATATCACTTAATGATAAATAGATCAGGTATATGTGGTAAACAAACATCAGGGAAACACTTAATTTATAACATATTAAAGGTAGAAATACCATTTATGGCTTCATGAGGAAAAAGATCAGTCCAACATTTTACCTATTATGTGGCATTTTCTTTGTAGTTGTTGGAATCAAAAAGGACCAGAGACCAAGGAGTAATTTGCTTTCTTTTGGAAATATACTTAAAAGTCTGATAGCCATGCATTTTTCTGCAATAATTTTTTTATACCCCATGTATATTCCTAAAACATGTGTTGCTTAGTTTCGCCTATTTATGCCATCTATATAAATGGGATTATATAATTTGTTATTTTTGGGCTTGTTCTTTTTATGCTCAACTTTAGCTTTTTGAGATTTTCAGTGTTGTTTCATGGAGCTGCAATTTATTCATTTTTCAGTAGTTATCTATTGTACGAAATTCTTCATTTAGCTGTAATTTATCATTCTGCTATCAATGGGCATTTGTTTGTTTTTTTTTTCAGTTTTTGCTGTTATAAACAGTGTTGCCTTCAACACTCTTGTACATGTCTCCAGATGCAAGTTTATGAGATTTCTCTAGAGCATTGTATGCCTAGAGATGAAAATGCTGAATAAAAGTCTATGCCCCTGCTCAACTTTAAATACCATACATTTTCCAAAATGTTTGTTCTAGTTTTTATTCCTTCTGGCAGTGAATGAAAATTTTCATTGATTCAAAACCTTGTTAACATTTAAGTATTTTCCTACCTTATTTTTTCCAGTTGGTTGAATATGTAATGGGATCTTAATTTGCTTTGCTTTCTTCTGGTTACAAATGAAGTGGAGCATTTTATCAGATATTTAAAAGCTATTAATGTTTCCTCAGGCTTGTTCATGACTGTTTTGCATGTTTATATTTGGTTGTCTTTTTCTTATTGTTTGTTAGACATACTTTATAAATTTCTGATACTAAGCTTTTGTAGCAAATATCTTCTCCTGGTTTGTAGCTTGTGTGTTAAGGGATGTTGCTGGTATTTATGGCTATTGTATGAATGAGAAAAACATGCTTCTATTGGCTGCACAGACTGTTCTTTTGTGCAAATAAACCACTACTTCTGGGCAAATGTAGCCTGTGCCACTGTACATGGCTTCAACACTGGAACATAAGCCCAATTTCAGAACATACAGTGTATGCCGCACAAGCATAGTAGTGGGTTTGTGACTGTTCTATCTCTTTATATTATCCTTGAGTGGATGGAAGTTCTTAATTTTAATGTAGACAAATTTATCAGTCCTTTAAGCTTTTTTTTCAGTCTGGCTTAAATAATTTTTCTCTATCCTTCTATTCATGAAAATCATCACCCATGTAAGTCTTCTAAAAGCTTTAGGTTTTTTTTTGAGACTGTCTTGCTCTGTCTCCCAGGCAAGAGTGCAGTGGCGTCACTGTAGCTCACTGCAACCTCAAAGTCCTGGGCTAGAGAGATCCTCCTGTCTCAGCCTCCTAAGCAGCTGGGACTACAGGTGTGCTCCACCACACCTGGCTAATTTTTCTATTTGTTGTGAAGATGAGGTTTTGCTCTTGCTTAGTCTGGTCTCGAACTCCTGGGCTCAAGCAATCCTCCTGCCTCAGCCTCCAAAGGAAAAGTACTAGGATTATAGTTGTGAGCCACCATGCCTGGCCCTAAAAACTTTATAGATTTCCCTATTACCTTTATGACTTTAATTCACTTGGTATTGACTTTTTATGTGTAATGTGAGGAAGGAATTATGTATTTTTTTCCCATAAGAATAATTAATTGTACTAGCATCATTTAACAATCCATCTTTTCCCTACCTTAATGTGTTTTGGTGTTTGGTTTCTAGATTTGGCAAAAATCAGGAAAGTACTATGTAAATAATGACATTCATGAACTACTTCAGTATACAATACTGCTTTCTATGTATAGATATTATAAAAAATGGAATTATAGAATTGTGGAATTTTAAAGCTGCAATAGATATCAATGAAAGTCAATTAGCATTTCAGTAAAAAATCTTGAATTATCTCCTACATATCCCTTGTTCTATCGTGCATGTAGAGTATATAAGAGAATTACAAGTTCAGCCTTGTGGAATAGAAAGAGAAAGCCAAGTCTTTGGCCTCATAGATCTGGGACCAGATCTTAGCTTGACTCGTGAACTGTCTTCATGACCATATCAACCGATCTCTGTAATCCGGAGGAGAAAGATGTTTTGCAAAATTGTTTGGAAATTAGTGATAATGTATGTAAACAATATAGAGCAGTACTTGGCATGTAAACAGACTGACAGATTATAGTTATTATTCAACTGGGAAGATAAGACTAATGTGTATGATATACTTATAGAATGACGTACTTATAGACCATCTTGTAAACTAGAAAGTACTCTCACATAGCTATAGGAATTCAGAGAAGAATCCCTCATCTGGGGTAATATAGCTTGAGTGAAGAAATGAAACTTGAAGATGTGTTCAAAGGATGAATTTCAGTTAGTTTTTGTATCTTTTTGATTTTTCTTTTTTTTTTTTTTTGAGAGACAGGGTCTTGCTCTGTCACCCAGGCTGTGGTGGAGTGGCACAGTCATAGCTCAC
Source organism: Avahi laniger (assembly GCA_963575035.1). Taxonomy (NCBI): domain Eukaryota; kingdom Metazoa; phylum Chordata; class Mammalia; order Primates; family Indriidae; genus Avahi; species Avahi laniger. The sequence goes on from CAUYSK010106616.1 coordinate 5,285, forward strand.
CACAGCCTTGAACTCCTGGGCTCAAGCAAAGGGAGATGAACAAGAGACTCAGCCTCCTGAGTAGCTTTGGCAGCTAGGACTGCAGGCGGGTGCCACTGCATCGGGCTGCTCCTTTTTTTTTTTTGTAGAGATGGGGTCTTGTTATGGTGCCCAAGCTGGTCTTGAATTTCTGACCTCAGATGATCCTCTCGCCTTAGCTTTTCAAAGTGCTGGGATTACAGGAGCGAGCCACCATGTCCAGCCAATTTCTCTATCTTGAAGCCTGGTTTGAAGGATGGATTTCCTTCACAGTTTCTGGATATGGAGAGCAGTACTAGAGTCAGTAGAGTCTTAAACGACAAAACCCTAGAAAATAGATAAAAACGATACATTTTCCTTTGACTGTTGCTATTTGTGAAAATAGTTAATGGTATACTTTATTTTTAACAAAGTGTTATGGACTTGAATTTAATGCATACACAAAACTTTTTTCAGGTAGATGCTATACTTCTCATGTAATTTTTAACTTTCTTTTATGTCTATTTAATATTTGATTCACATTTGTTTTTTACTCATACTTAAGTAGAAAATCATTCAAAGTAACTTTTGAAGGTCTGATTATTTTTTAATTTGATTTTATTTTTTTGAGATAGGGTCTTGCTCTGTCACCTGGGCTGGAGAACAGTGGCATCACCATAGCTCACAGCAGCCTCTAACTTCTGGGCTCAAGTGATCTTCCTGCCTCAACCTCCTAAGGAGCTGGGACTACAGGTGTGTGCCACCACACCCAGCTAATTTTTCTATTTTTTATAGAAATGAGGTCTTGCTATGTTGCCCAGACTAGTCTTGAACTGAAGATCTAATTGTTGAAAGATGTTTTTCCCCATAAATTAAAATGAACAAATAATTTCCAGTTATGACCTTGTGAAGAGAAGATAAATAGGGAGGACAACAGATTTTATATCAGGTAGGTTTCAGTGACAAATTGAGAATGTTAGGCTATCACTATAATTGCTTGTTTGGCTTACTTGCTAATTTAGTCATGAGAAAAATAAATGCAGCCCATTAAAAAGTATACTGGATTGAAAGATGCTATATGAGATACTGTTATTTAGAGCAAGCTATCTTAGGCCTTTTCAGGATATAACACTTTTGATAATTTTCTGAGATATATCTGGATGGGGAGTATTTCCAGCCCTTTCTTCCGTCTCCTACTAGGCAACGATTTATTGTTTCTAGTTATTTTTGTTGTTTATGTGAACTACCAAAAATAGCATCATTGATTTATGCAGTGGTTTGAAATGTTGCTTTGGTGATTCATCAGTTAATAATTATGTAGCACTTTCTATGTTTGAGGCATAGTGGTCAAAGATGGGCACGCAGTGGTGAGCAAAACAGAAAAGGGCCGACTCTTGTGGAGCTTTTAATTTATAGTGTTACAGACATGTGTATAAATAAGAAATTATGATGGACTGTGACACGTTCTGTCCGTAGAGGATAGCCTACGGTATCGTGAGAGTGCAGAGTGGGTACCCCTACTCCATTTAAGGAAGGTTAAAGAATTTTTTAAAAATTCTTAGACCCCTTCCCTAGAAAGTTTGATTCAATATGTCTGGACAAAGGAAAGCTTTTTGTTGTTAATTTTTAACTTCCAAAATTATTCAGCCAATTCAGCCAATTAGCCAAATTTGAGAAACCCGGAGCATGAGTGATTAAAAGGGGCAATAATCATGACAAGGTCTCTAATGAATTATTGAGGGGTGGACTAGATAAATATGTTTTTCAGATGATTTCTCCTAACAGGCCAAAGGTTGATCTTTATATTAGTATTTATCCCTATTTGGTTATAAATTCTGGTCCTTAGGTTATAAAAGTTAACGGCCCTGGTGGTGAATGGGAGAAGCTGGCTTATCAGTAGGACACATGAGAAGGATCTGGAATTACTGTTTAGCTGTAAACCCAGGGAAAGTCGGAGGTGGGCCTTGAGTGCCACAGAAGCTACTAAAATCTTAGGATGTATTCCTGTAAGTTTAATTCAGGAAGAAGGAGGCAGTAGTCTCTTGTGCCCTGCACTTTTTGGGGGTTTATCTGGACTCATGTGCATAGTCTCAAGGATCACATTTAAGGGGGGCTGTTGACACTTGGGGTATATGAAAAGTTATTGAGCTCCTTCATAAATATTCATATGAGGAAGAACTGGAGAGAAATAAGGTTTGTTCTCTTTAGAAAAAGAAAACTTCATCTATATAGTCCCAGAAGAAAGAACTGGGACCAAAGAGGGCAAGTTAATTGGGAAGCAAATATCATTTATTCATTGACTCATTTGTTCATTTAACAAATATTTATTTACTATCTACTGTAACTCATTCTAGGCGATCCCAAGTTTGTAATGGTAACCAAGGTGGATTAAATTCCTGACTTCATGGAGCTTAAAATTTCTTGGAAGACCCAGACAATTAAGCAAGCAGATATAAGACAGTGTGAAGAGTACTGTGGTGTGAAAGACAGGGTGCTATTTGACCTCCACCTAAAACACATTTCCAATATTAGTGCTGTCAGAAAGGTGGTAAATGGCCCTGCCGGTATTCAAGAAGGGGCTGCTGGGATATTGTAGAAGTTGTTCCAACCACTACCATTACAGTCCTGTTTGACTTTTAATGTCAGTGAGCATATATGTCTTATGCCAGATTCACACTCCTTGCTTCTTCTGACCCCTGCTTTCCTTCCTTCCGTTCTCTCCAAACTCAGTTCTAATTCTTTAAGTCTGCAAAATGAAATGATCGTCTTTGTGATTTTCACAAAAGCTTGTGTATAAGGAATAGGACAAATTCTCAGAACTGAGGTCACTCCTAATTATTATGTTTGTGTCCAGGCCATCAGGTATTATAATTGAGGATAGACATAGTGTCTACATAATGCACTGCGGGCAGACCAGGTGGCTCACACTTGTAATCCTAGCACTCTGGGAGGCCGAGGTGAGCAGATGGCTTGAGGTCAGGAGTTCAAGACCAGCCTGAGCAGGGGTGAGACCCCATCTCTACAAAAAATAGAAAAAATTAGCAGGGTGTGGTGGTGTGTACCTGTAATCCCAGCTACTGGGCAGGCTGAGGCAGGAGGATCGTTTGAACCCAGGAGTTTAAAGTTGCAGTGAGCTGTGATGATGCCACTGTACCATAGCTGGGTTGACAGAGTTAGACTGTCTCAAAAAAAAAAAAAAAAGCACCGTGATCTGATTTATAGCTTTCATTCCCATCCCTCTTGACGGCCGGTCCATGCAGGTGGGAACTCAGTGGCATTTGTGGGAGTTTGTATTTTTGTGCGAATGGGCAGGTACCAAAAATGAGTAGAATGTCAATGTCACTTATGTAATTTTTATGTGCTGTAAATAAGACTATAATTTCTTGATCATTATGTTTTGAATCCTTAACACGTCTTGACCAATTAGAAAATCTCACCTTTCCCTCACAGCATTTTTATTTAAATATTATGTTGTGATAGTCTCAGTACTATCGAGCCTTTCACATTCAATGTTACAGGCTGAAGCTGGACATTGTGAAAGTTTGGGTTTGCTTTCTCTTGATCCAATGTGACTTCCTGTTTCTAAGAAAACAATTTGTAGAGACTCTTAAAAGGAATTTCTTGCATGCCTGATGGCTCTTGTAAAACCAGATTTTAGTAAACCAGTGTGAATGGAGTGTGTGTGTATATGTATATATATGTATATAAATATATATAAATAAAATCAAAGTAAGGACTGTATTGCTTTTTTTTTGCTGACAAAATTAGCATTTTGTTTTGTGGAAATTGGGTCTCATAGAAATATCTGGTGATTTAGGAAGTGTCTGCTTCCAGTAACTAGACAAACCAGGAACCAAAAGTTTCATTTTGATTTGGTTGATCATCCTAGTTCAGAGGGTTTATCCTGTCCTGGAGTTGGTGCATGCTAGTGAGTCTGGTTGATACTTTAAAAAAAAAAAACAAACAGAAAGGCACAACTTGGACATCTCCCTTTAAATGAATTCACATACATGTAATTAATTCACATGCATTCTCTCAATATTCTGGAAAAAACCTTGTTACTCCCACTACTTAGTCAATGGAGAAACGAACATTAGTAAGTCTCTGGTAGTTAGGTCTTTCTCTTTGAACGGGAGATTCATGTTTCCTGGCTGTGAGTTCAGAGATTTAGCTTCTCTATCTTGGAACTGTCCTGAAAATTGGCTTCTTACAAATATTTCAATAGAGTTTAAGCATGTCTTTGTAACTATAAAGGCAATTTAGTCATTTGACTAATATTTGTTGAGCACTTGCTATGTGTCAGCCACTCTTCTAGAAGTAGAGAGTATGGTGAGGGATGGAACAGCCAAGGTTCTTGATTTTACTTATCAACTAAACAGAAATTTCCAGAAACTGTACTAGGTACTTTAAAAACATCAAGTCATTTAATCTTCCTAACTATTTTACTATCCATGTTCCATTCCTTGTATGTATATGTGTAGAGGTGTGTGAGTATGTGTTTAGGCATATACAATATCTTATTGATTGATTACCTCTTATATTCAAAAAATATTATGAACATTTTGCAGGCCGGTGCATTTCATTCAATAGAGTTTTAAATAACTCTACAGTGTTCTATGGTTTGTCCGTGTCATGATTTATCTAACTAGTTTCCTACCACTTAATAATGTTTCCTGTTTTTCAGTTTCATAAGCCTTGCTTTAATTAATATCTCCACAATCAAATCTTTTTATAAATCCACGATTATTAAAAAGTTTCTTAGTGAAGAATAGTATTAAAACTTTTAGTAGATATTTGTGGAGTATCCATGTGCAGTCTACGCTTTATGAATATGATGAAGTTAACACTGTAAACGTGCATTTCTTTCTAGGTTAGTGGATGACAGATGTGTGGTGCACCCAGAGGCCGGGGACCTTGCCAACCCTCCCAAGAAGTTCAGAGGTAAGAAATAAACATAATTTTTATTATGTGAGCTAAGAGGGAGCATTAGTTTTGCATCTTAAGTAATGCTGAAACTTTATTCATTGTGAAACTTTCAAATATAAATATTTTCACTGAAAATTCTTTCAAAAATTTCCCCATTGTTTTTCTTTTATGCAATAAGGGATTGACAGTGAAAGAATAGTTTTAGTTTTTGTTTTGTTGGATAATAGTCTGTCTGTTGAAGGGAAATCTTGTTAATTAACTATGAAAAGGCTACTTTTCAAGGCAGTAAATGCAGCCGAATGATACTTATTTACATATTTCTGTGACAGCTATATTATAAATGTTATAGTGTTTCATTTTCAGCTCGTTAGTTTATCTTCGTAAAATCTCTAGGAGAGTGACAATGGTGTGTTAGCTTAGCTTATCTTTGAAAATAACACTTTGGATGGTGTGTAATAACTAACAATTTTCTTAGAATTCCTTTCAAGTATAATTTTAGAGTAGCTTGATAATCTCCTCAACTTAGAAATTGGTCCAAGTAGGAGATTGCTTATGTTAATAACTCAACTGTTACAAAAGAAGGATTAATGGAATCTGTAGAGAATCATAGAAGGCTAAAACCAGTAATTAAAAGCTTGCTCAGATCAATTTCATAATTTGTGTGCACTTATAATAATAAAATAATTTTAAAACAATATTTATCTTGAAAACTGTGTAAGTATTCATTTCCACAATGGTGAAGAGCAGCTTTAATAAAGGATAAAAGACTGTGGAGAGTCGAAGGGATTCTTCAGAGCCACATGCCCAAGTCAGTGTGCTTCTTACTGCACTGAAAAGGGGAGACATTTTAGCATTTGGCAAATGTCTACCACGTTCTACTTTCTGTGATAAGCACTTTATATACAATACCTCATTATAAGAATATTTTATTTATTTCATTTTTCCTGAACTCAGAACCTTGCAGAGAAAGTGACATGCACAATTAAATGTCTTTTGAGTTAAACTGGCCACTTTGGATAAGAGATCAAAATTTCTCCCCAAGTGGACAAATTAGCATAAAATAGGATGTGGATGATAAACTGCCCATTCAAAACATCCAGAAAACTACTGAGTAGAGACACTCCCCTAACCGTGGGCAAGTGAGATCTTCTTGAAATAAACAATCTCCATTGAGGATGGACTTACAGTAAAACTACCATGTGAGAGAGCCAGCAGTTGTGACAAGTGGGCTTCTTGCATGAAAGAACATCCTGCCAGAGACAGTGCAATAAGCGTATGTCAAATGATCTAAAAGTTAAAAGAGGGTAGAGAAACCCTAATGGAAGAACAGACAATATTAATGAGTAAAGGACAGGTAGAGTCTGAAAAGCGTAAACTAGCATATTGTATAAAGATGAGGAGAGAATTAGTGCTTTGGAGAAGAAATCTGAGGAAATCACCCAGATGTAGCACAGAGAGATACAAAGAAGGAAAATCTGGATGAGTCATGAAAAGCTTGGAGGATAGACTGGGAAGGTATCCAGTGAATTCTAGAAGAGACTAGAGAGAACGGGAGAGAGGCAACATGTCAAGAGATATGAGAGAGGATTTTGAACAATTGCAGAAAAAGCACTGTTCCCCAGGTGGAAAAGGCACCCTGATTTCAGGGCAGGGATGGCAAATAAAACCAAATCCACAGCTACACACACCTTTGTGACCCGAAGGGCATCAAAGACAAAGAGAAAAGTTCTAAAGCAAACTGGGACAACAAGCCTGTTTTTGTAACAGGAAAAAGCATGAGGTTGAGGTTCTGACTGTACTGCTTGCTGACTGTGCTGTCTTAAGTAGGTCACCTAACTGCTTTGAGCCTCAGGGGACATCTGTCATTGGTTGGGGGGAGAAGAGGTGGATAATAACAAGAACAATGCCTGCTGTATGAGGTTTTGTGAGCCTTGAAATCTCTGCAGAGAATGAATATAAAAGTATTTCAAGTCATTATATAAATAATAGTTAACTTATAATAGAAAAGCATAATGTATTCCCATTAAATGTATTTGACTCTACCCTTATGTTATAGGCTCTTCAAGGGCAGGGTTTTATTTTATTCTTTTTGTGTTTCCCAGGCATAGTGCTTTGTCCTTAGTATACATCCCCCCAAAATAGCCATTAGATGCTTTTGGATGAGACCACCTAAACTTTCCCTGGGGTCATGTGATAAAATTTGGTTCCCAGGGGTGCCCACATTTCACTGCCATGAACCTGGGCGTCTGTTCCTCTGTCGGTCAGGAAGAATTAATCTTTCAAAGATAAACATTCAGGGTTTGTGGCTGCCTTTCCTCTCTTCCTCTTTTCCGGTGAAATGAGTTGTTGTAATGTGCAAAGATTATTTTAGGGTACGTGAACCCTGGGGTAACAGCTCCGAACGTACTAGGTAATTATATGCAGATACTTGGTCTCATGTTATTCACTGGGCACTGGTTCCAAGTATGAATCATTCTTTCAGACACTCTACCCCTCTGGTGGAAGGCTGGCTTTTCCTGTAATCCAGTACTTTAGGTCATCATCCTTGCTAGTTTGCTCTCATTTTCTACCTCCAGTTTAAGACAAAACCATTTATTTTACTATAGTCACCATTGGAAAAGGAGGGTCCTTTCCTATTGAGGACTCAGGGTTCCCTTTAATCTTAAAGCTCTGACTCTTTTCCCATGATGGTTGAGCCCCCTCCTGTGAGAGCCCCAGAGGAGAATTCCCTGAGTTGCGCTTGTCTCTGCGGTGATCTTCAGATTGCTTAACAGCCAGGAGCGCACAGTGTTGTCCCAAATGCCTCATCCTTCCTCACAGCTTGTCCTTACAGCTCTTGCCTTAGACCATTCTCTGCCTGAATGTATTTCCCCTGATCCGTTGGCCTTTGTGCTGTTTCATAGATTTGCCTCCCAGAACCACCATCCAAGCATTTCCAGAGTCCTCTGCCAAGTTTCCAGAGCACCCTTCCTTCTTGTCACTTTTTAGATAAGGTGCAGAAACAATAGCCTGTCAACAAATCCAGCTACACCTCAGTTCCTCTTGCCTCAGCCAGACCAATTATATTCTCAAATTATTTTTAAAAGATTTTTGTTTTTCATACTCGTGCTATGATTTGTCCAAGTGAATCATAACATTTTAGAGCTGGTAGCTAATTAAACGTAAATCTAGGACAACTCCTCTCATTTTTGGATGAAAAGCACCAAAGTTCCAAAAAGGTTAAAATGATTCTCCCAAGTACACAGAATCATACAGTGACATGTTCTTTGAACTGTGTCACATTGCCTCACTTACAAATAGAGGACAGTTTTAGCACATAAACAATTTCCAAGGTGTTATCTAAAACCCAATAGACAGCTATTTTTCAATAGAAACCACATAGTCAATCAGATTAATATTAACAGAAGCACAGTGGCTTTATCTTAAGTGAGTAAAATTCCTTAAATGATCCAATATTCCCTATTTTTAAAAGATAAACTTTAAACATTGGAATAAGTTTTGATGTACGGAAGAGTTGTAAAGGCAATACAGAGAGTTCCCCTCCTCCCCTTTCCCCTGTTATTTCCACCTCATGGGACATGTATGGGACATTTGTCTAAAATAAGAAGTTACCAATTGTACATTTCTATTGACTAACTTCCAGCCTTCGTTGGAATTTCACCAGCTTTTCCACTAATGGCCTTTTCCTGTTCCTGATCCCACCCAGGATCCCATCCTGCATTTAGTTGTTGTGTCTCCTTAGTCTTCTCTAGTCTGTGACACTTCCTCAGTCTTTCCTGGTTTTTTATGACCTTGATACTTTTGAAGAGTACTAGCTAGGTATTGTACGGAATGTCCCTGGGATTGTGTGTGTCTGATGTTTTTGCCGTGATTAGACTGGGGTTGAGGTTCTGGGAAGAGTACCACAGAGGGTAAGTGCCCTTCTCTTTGCATTGTATTGGGGGTACATAATATCGCCACGGGTTATTGCTCATCTTAGTTTTTGATATACAATTTAACCTTCCTTCTTTGTACTGCATTATATGGCAGTTATTTTAGTTGATTTTACATTCTTTTGGTTTTTCTTTTTTTCTTTTCTAGTTCCTTTTCAGACTCCTTTCCTTTCTTTAGAAAACTCTTCTCTAATATTATTTTTCCAAAAGTCTGCATATTGAGACATATACCTTTTCTGTTAGGAGGAGAAGTTGACTTAAATCAAAGCAAGAGCGGTTCATGTTCTTCTCTTACCATCAGGGTAATAAAAAACAGAAGTAAGAGAACCCAGGGACCACCCCCCAGGCTGAGGGAAGAGAAGATATTAACAGTTCCTTCTCCTGAGTTGATGAGATACTTCACAGGGTTGGACCGTTTAGTCTTCTTTCTTTTCTTTTCTTTCCATCTCTCTCTCTTTCTTTTTCCTTCTTTCTTTTTTTTTTTTTTGCAAAGATGTGGTCTTACTCTTGCACAGGCTGGTCTCAAACTCCTGGCCTCAACCTATCCTCCTGCCTTGGCCTACCAAAGTGCTAGGATTATAAGCGTGAGCCATCGCTCCTGGCCTATTTTTTTCTCTTTCTTTTCTTTTTTTCATTTAGTCTTGAAAATTTCGATTCTGAGATTCTGTGATCATTTGTCACTTGACTATTTCATAATCCACCAAGCCTACCAAGGGGCCACTTCCTGGCAAGCAACAGTCATTTTGAAGTAATAAGTCAGAATGCTTCAGGGATTGGAACTAAAATAGAGAATTTCCTTGCTGTGCAATGCAACACTAAAGCAGGTAGAGAAAATCGGCGACTTGGGGAAAGATTGACAAAATTATTTCTTTAACTCCGGTCTTTGTCTTCAGGTAATTCAGGGAAGTTGTTTGGAAGGCTGAGCCTCACCTTTTGCCTCCACTCATGGAGGTTACACATTCACACACATAAATGAAAAAGTGGTCTTGCTAGGTAGTTTTGGCTTTTTTTTTTTTGAGATGAGGTTTTGCTGTGTTTCCCAGGCTGATCTCAAACTCCTGGCCGCAAACGATTCTTCTGCCTTCCCACCTTGACTTCCCAGAGTGCTGGGATTACAGGTGTGAGCCACCGCACCTGGCTACCCTTTGACTTTTTACACAGTTGAACATGTCAGTCTTGTCTAACACAGTGGACATCGAGCTAATTACAAGTACCTGCTCCACTAGCTGAATAATTACTATGTTGAATTTCTTCAGGTTTGGTGTTAGTATACTTTTTTTTTTGGATGAGGACTGAAATTATTTCAGATTTGAAACCAATTAACATAATTGAGCATTTAATACATGCTACACTGTGCTTGAGGCTTCCCATGCATTATTCTTTAGTCATCACAATAACCCCATGAGGTGGACATTGTTGCCATCCCAATTTTGCAGCTGAGAAAGTTAAGTATTTATATAAAGAAATTATGCAACCATCTTAAGGTCACTGAGGTCATTAGAGGTAGAGTTGAGACTTAAACCAAGTTTTATGACTCCAGAGCTGTTTGTTTTTAACCGTATAGCATACTATCTATTGAATTATGCCCTCTTATAAATGCTACCTGTGGGTCTTATAAATCACATAGATTAAATCTAATCCATCTTCCACAATAGCCCTTTAAATACTTGTTTAGAATGATCATCTTCTTACGATCTTCTCTTCTAAGTCTTCATTTTTTTTTTTAGTTCTTTTAACTATTGCCAGTGAGAAATTCTTCAGAGATTTTTCTAGTTTTCATTATGCTGCCTTGTTTGTTTTATAGTTAGGGTCCTGTTTGTCCATTTAATTCTTAGCAGTATAGAAAGAACTGAACATAGTACATTTGGGTTTCATTGATGAGACTCCCCCTCATTTTGGAAGCCACACTTGTAGCCCAAGAGTCTTGGGCTGGACTCCCTGACTCTCCTCGAGCTGGTAGTCAAGCCAAACTTGCAGTGCTTTTTTTTTTTTTATTTCAGCATATTATGGAGGTACAGATGTTTAGATTACGTATGTTGCCCTTGTCCCCCCCACCCCCGCAGTGCTTTTTTGTTTACATCTCTGGACTCGTACTTCTCTCCTTCTGTGCTGTGTAATTGGTTCTTTGGAACCAACTGGAGAACCTGTTACTTTTCATCTTATCGAATTGGTTCATTGTTCCAGCCTGCCAAACTGTTGTTTTTTTTTCCTCTTTTTTTTTATCTTAACTTTTATCCAAATTATTAATATATATTCTATAATAATTCCCAGCCTCATGACATCTTGAAATTTGTTAAGTTGGTAAAAGGTATGTGTTGTGATACTCTAATTTCATGTTATTCCAGTGTCATTGAATGTATCTGAAGAGAAACAGATTAGACTGTATTAGTGGGGGTACCTATAAATCAGACCCTGGGAGACTTGGTGGAGGTAATCTATTTGGGAGGTGATCCCTGGAAGCATAAGTGAGGAATTGGGGGAGAATGAGCTGAAAGGAGGAAAAGACAACAAAGTGTGCATTAATGCCCACCACCGTGGGCAACTGGAACTCAATCCTGTGGGAAACCATGCAGAACATGCCTCAGAATCTCCCACCCAAGGACTGAAAGTCTAGGGCCAACTTCCACCCTCTGCGGGTTTTGGTTTGCCCTGGAGGGTGTCATCATGCCATTCCACAGCACACTTCTGGGTTGTTGCTGCGTGCAGGAGCAAGTTCTCCAGGTGTCAGGAAGAAAGGCCTCATGCAGAGAAAAAGAGATACAGGAGCTTGAGGTGAGAAGCTGTCGGCATGCTGGAGACTGTCCACCACGTTTGTCAGTGAACTTGGGCCTGAGGAAACATGTTCACGTTTTTATACATGCTCAGAATTTGTACCTGTTCCTTTTATGAAAGACCTGTGGTTAGACTGTCAATTGTATGGGGATAAGGACTATGTTAGCATTGTGCTTTGCTGAATTATCAAGACCAAGCACAATGTTTTGCATATTGTTGGTGTTGACTTAATTTTCGTTGAATTAAAGAATAAAGTTCTAAAAAAGAATTATAATTCTTAAAGGCAATATAATTTCAGCTCTGTCCCCAGCTGCTTTTTTTGGTGTTTTAGTGATGCCCAGCATGTAACACAGTTGTTTAATTATTAATAGTTGTTTTGTGATAAAGCAATGTGTGGACGCTTCAGTTTATGATAGTCTTAACTTTTACACCTCTAAATTTCAGTTCACAAGTGCCAAATGTGCATTCTAACATACAAATCCATACTGTGAATAACAGAAGACATAAACTTTTACATGTATTAAGTAAAGATTTTTTAGTAGTTTGTAGTATTTTTTTAGTTTGTTGCTACTCAAAGAAGTTCAGAAAATTGCAATGGATTTCCAAGCCAGCTGTTACATGATTTATACTAAGAAGTCATTAAAATTCTCCATTTGGATGTTATTGCTGTGTTGATCCTGTGTATTTTTGGTAAGTCATCTTGTTAATAAACCCTCTTGCTAATCCCCTATTATTAAACTCTTAAGTGGCAGTGGAGATTGGATGATAAGTTTAAGTTCCTCAGTGAAGTTTCGGAGAGGAGCCAAAGGATGAAATGAAAACAGATTGCTTTGCCTCTTTGCTTTTGTTGACGCTTGTCAGGATTGTAAAAGTGCTTGTGCTTTTAAACTACTTTAGTCTCTGTCAGAGGGAAGTCGCTGTGGTTCTGAGGGATAAAATGGGACTACTTTGGAAGTCTCATGAGCTGCTGTTTACGACAGCACTCACAAGTAATTGTGTCTAAAATATGAATGATTTTGAATTTTGTTTGATTTGTGGCTTTAATTGTGAGGTTTAATTCTCTCCCTTAAGAGTAAGAAGTGATGGGCAGAAAATTAACAGTTGTGGCGCACGTGGTTTAGTGGAGGAAGCACAGCTCTCCGACGCCCTCACTAATCACGTGTCTGCCGGCCAGTTTTCTTGGGCTGCGGGCTCTTGTGACAAAACCTCCCTTCCCGTGTTGTATATGGAGTTAGTTGAGTATCTAAATTTCTAGTAGGTACTGAATAAATATCTGTTGTCTGTGAATATTTTAACACCAAGATGACTCTTTTCAAGAGTAGAAAGTCCTAAATATTAAAATTCTTAACTTTGAGTACTTGTAATGGCCTTTCTCCATGTTGCCTTATTTAATCCTTAATGGCCCCCTTTTACAAATGTGGAAACCACACTTTAGAAAAGTCAAGTAACGTGCTCAAGTAGGTAGAAAGGCAGGCTTGTTTGAAGCTGGTGTTTTTCAGTACTGTAAGATCTTGGATACATTTAGCAGAGATTTATTGAATATACACTGTGAGCAATACAGTGCGTGAACTATTAATAGTTGATACAGTTCAGATGAGTCAGAAATGAATGCTGCTCTCAAGAAATTTATAATCTAATGAGGGAGATAAGATGCATATATAAATTATACCACAAGGTAGAAGGTGATAAAGGGCTAAATAAAAAGATATAGTGAAGGCCTTGTGAGAGGATGGAGATTTTAATTTCCTGTTTTGAGTGATGAGGAAAGTTTCTTAATTAAGATAGCATTTGGCCTGAAAGGTTTTTGCCTGTGGGGAAGGGACATCTAGGCTTCTCAGGTCTAAACCAGGTGTGGTGGCTCATGCCTGTAATCCCAGCGACTTGGGAGGCTGAGGTGGGAGGATCACTTGAGGCAGGAGTTTAAGACCAGCCTAGGCATAGTGAGACCCTGTCTCTGCAAAAAAATAAAGAAATTAGCCGAGCGTGGTGGTGCACACCTGTAATCCCAGTGACTTGGGAGGCTGGGGCGGGAGGACCCCTTGAACCCAGGAGTTCAAGGCTGCAGTGAGCTATGATCACACCACTGTACTCCAGCCTGGGGACAAAGCCAAATTTTGTCTGTAAAAATTAAATTAAAAAAAGAAAAAGGCTTCTCAGGCCAAATATATACCTTTTCATGAAAGTAATTCCTGGGGTAATAATTGGTATGCAAAGCTCAATTGCATTTCTTCTTTAAACAGTAATGGAACGTTTGGTATTCTTTCAAGTATAATATTGAGATGAAAGCGCCAAGCCATCACTCCAGTACATTCCATCTTCTGCAGGTGGTACATAAGTAAATCAGTGATAACTGAATGTGACAAGGGGTACTCTACTACCACTGCTACTGATAACTAATATTTACTTAGTCCTTACCTTATGTCAGATAATGTTCTAACTGCTTTATAATCTATTTAACCCTAACACTATGAAGTATATATTGTTATTATTATCTCCATATATTAGATAAAATGCTGTAGCAGAAATCACCCCCTTCCAAAAAAAAAAAAAAGAGCCCAAAACAAAAATGAAAAAGACCCACAATGGCTCCTATAAGCAAGACATTTATTTCTTATTCACTTAATAGTCCCTTGGTGAGTAACCCAGGACTATCTTGGCAACTCTGTCGTTCTCAGCATATGGCTTCCAAAATTGTTCCAGTGGTCACCATTTCCCAGTTGGTAGCAAAGGAGTAAGAGGAATTCAGGGAAAGTAGATTTTCCTTTCAGGAGGTGACCTGGAACTTCATAAATCACTCCCACTCGTATCTCATAATCATAGGGTATATTGGATTGAATGGTGGTCCCATAAAAGACATGTCTATGTCCTGATATCCGGACACTGTGAGTGTAATCTTATTTGGAAAAAGGGTCTATACAAATGTGATTAAATTAAGGATCTTGAGGTAGGATCACCTTGGATTACCCAGGTGGGCCCTAAATCCTATAAGTATCCTTTATAAGAGACATGAGGGGAGAGGTCACATATGGAGGGAAAGGCCATGTAAAGATGGAGACAGAGAATGGAGTTTTGTTGCCACAAGACAAGGAACACATAGAGCTACCAGAAGCTGAATGGGACAAAAGAAGATTCCCTCCTAGAGCCTTCAGAGAGAACATGGCCCTGCCCACATCTTGACTTTGGACTTCTGGCCTCCAGAACTGTAAGGGAATAAATCTCTGCTGTTTTTGGCCCAAGGTCATACATCTAGAAGGAAGCAAAGCTATGACTGAAATCCAGACCCTTTACCACTGGTTATACTGCCCTTAAATCCAAGGGGCTGTAGAAGCAGAGAGTGGAGGATTGAAATTGGCTTTGGGATTCAGGGGAAGAATGGGCAGTTGTTAAGCAAGTGGAGAGGAAGGGGTTAAGGAGAAAGAGGCCGAAGCACTGAGGTATGAAACAGAATGACCAGTTCGTTGGGATGGTTTGAAGTTCAGTTGACCCAGAAACACTCTCCTGACTTCACTGAAAAAAATTAAATCTCCCCAGTCTACATTCTGTGACTTCCTTTCACCGCCAAGGCTGGCTGCGTGGGGAGATGGAGAACCTTGTTTGTTCCAGTCTTTGTCTCTCTGAGCCCTCATAGGAAGGGCCTTAGTGAAGTCTTTAGAGATTTGTATGATACAGTTCTACTTTTGACAAAAAGAATGATCCTGATGGTAGTACAGAAAAGTACATTTTAATCATTTTTATAGGACGTTTGCTCTTCTAAATGATATGGAGGGTTGGAGTATTTCTACCTATCCTATATTCATTATGAAGTTAGTATTCTTTAGGAAATTAATCCCAGTTATTTTATTCCAGTAGAATTTCCTTTGGAAAATGCATTCTTTCTATAATACAGTTCTAGGAACACATTGTGGTGAGAAGTGTGGACTGTGTGTGAAAACTAAAAGTTTGGCTTGAAATACTCTTCAGTGAATTAAACAATAGCTGTTTTTAAGTAAACCATCCCTCCTACCCTTTCCCTCTTACCTTGTCATGTATTTGGCATATTAAAATGTCAAATCAGCTTAGTTTTTACATACTGTATAGCAAAAACAAAGTATCCCCAGTGGGAAGGAGAGTATTATACACATATTGTTATTTTCAGTGGAAACACGTGTGAATTGTGATTGTGCTTCTGTGATTTATGGTAGCAGGTGGGCCTCATTTGTTTTTCTCTCCTTTGAGTATTAAACAGGTTAGCAGAAGTTATATTTTATTTATGAAAGTCTCTGTGTATCTCCCTAAAGTTTAATAATCATTAACTTATTCAAGCCACCATGAGGAGTTTTAGATAAAAGATCAGTTTGCACATTGTGTATTCAAGTCCAAGTCAACTGCCTTTCCTTCCCAGGCGTTGATCCAGTGAGTTAGTAATTTAAAGATCTTCTCTGATCAGATGCCCTTATTTACAGTTTGTGGTTTTTAAGGTAAATACGGTAATTTTAGAATAAAGCGCACATTGCTGGCAGGTGGCAATGTTTGCTTTGCAAATGCTTGGAAATAGTTTAGAAACTTTGTCTATTAAAGAATAAGATGGATAATAACTTAATAGAGCAGCCCTCGCCGATGGAGATCCAGCCTCAGTTGGTTGTGCGCTGGCTCACCCTGGCTCTCTGGAAGCCCTTCTTGCCCTTTTCAGTTCTGGGACCCTGCAAAGAGACATTGACAGCCTGAAAATGAGAGTGATGGATCTGCTGGAACTCACTGAGCCTGGTGCTTCTCTAAAGTTTCACTATATGACTGAGATCGGGGTGTGTGTGCTTGTGTGTATGTGTGTGAATCTTCCACTGGAGGACTTGGAGATGGTTAAACTTACACAGGTTCTCAAGGGCTGTGAAGAATTGGAAGCTAATACGTTTATCCAGAAAGTACCCTATCTTGGAAGTATAGGTAGGCTAAAATTGATTTCTAGTAGCACTTTCTAAAGGGCAGAAGCTTCAGCTCTGTTTAGAAATAGGGCTGTGGACATTTGTCCTTCTGGTTCTGTTTAGACATACTGCATGCAACACAGGTGCAGCTGTAATTGTCGTAGAAGGCCTCGTACTTATGCAACTGTACTCTGATTTTATCTGCATAATTAAATACCTGGATATGGGTAAATATTGGAAGGGAAAGAGTTAAATAAAGTTAATTGTGTGGTTAGGTTGGGAACTAAATTCTATAATGTGGTCATATAAAAGAAAAAAAATCCAGTACCCAAATTGTCATGTCCAGTGGGAAGATGTAAAATGTAAGAAAACAAAATCAACCCAGTGTAAATAATAGTTTGACTTAA
Organism: Avahi laniger; assembly: GCA_963575035.1. Classification (NCBI taxonomy): domain Eukaryota; kingdom Metazoa; phylum Chordata; class Mammalia; order Primates; family Indriidae; genus Avahi; species Avahi laniger. The sequence continues at coordinate 22,217 of CAUYSK010106616.1, forward strand.
AACAGTAACAACGAAAGTCCTTTTTTTTTTTTTATTTCAGCATAATATGGGGGTACAAATGTTTAGGTTACATGTGTTGTCCTTGCCCCCCTCAGTCC
>CAUYSK010106618.1:0-10544 GCA_963575035.1 Avahi laniger
TTTTTTTTTTCACTTTTTGCTTGACTCAAGAGTTCTTGTGTTTTGTACAAGTTACAATTTCATTTTCCAGCCCCTCTATCTTGCTAATAGCCTTGAATTTATTTTAACTAGACAGTATATTTACAGGTTTTTTAAAAATCAAAGCAATATTAAAAAGTATGTAGTAGAGATCACGCACACACCCCTGCTTCCTTGTTCTGTTCTCCATCAACTCAAAAGTCAACATTTTCATTCATTCTCTCTCCTTCCGGAGTTTCTGCATACAAACAAGTATGAATATATGCGATTACTTGACTTTTTGTGCTCTTACACAAAGGCAGTATGCCGGACACACTGTCCTGCACTTTGTTTACTTCTTGCATTTCTGGTCTGGCAGTGTGTCCTGGAGATGGCACCCAGAGAGGCTCCCTCTGCTTCCCTGCAGCCGCGTCGCTTCCACTGCACGGATGTATCGTAACTCATTCAGCCAGCCTCCTGCTGACGGACACTTGCACTGTTTCCCACGTTTTGCTATTACAAATGCCATGATAAATAATCTTTTGTACATGGACAGGTAAATGTAGGAAAAATCCCAGAAGTAGAATTTCTGGGTCAAAGGGTAAATAATAGGTGTTTGGTAGGTTTTGCCAAATTGCCAGCCACAAGGTGTCTACCGATTTGCTGTCTCTCCAAAACAAACCAGAGTGTCTATTTCCCCACAACCTTGCTAACAACTTTTGTTTGCTGCCCATCTGAACATAAAATATCTTAAGGTGGTTTGAATTTGCATTCCAGTGACGGTGAATTTCTTTTTGTGTATTTTAGGGGTGTTTGTTTCTCTTTTTCTATGAATGGTCTATTTATGTCCTTTGCCCATTTGTGTGTTAGGTTATTGGGTTTTTTAAATTGATTTCTAGGAGCTTTTTCTATATTAGGGGAAATAGCCCTTTGTCTATTACACGAGTTATAATTTCTGCCCCCGCAATTTGTCTTTTGACTTTGCTAATGCTATTATTTTGTGACACAAGTTTTCTTAAAATATATTTCTATAGTCAAATGTATCAGTCATTTATTTTATGGCTTTTAGATTTTGAATCTTTGTTACAAAGTCTGTTGTACATATACAGCATATAGAGTTGGTTCGTTCTTTGTTTTTGTGGCTTCATTTTTTTAACATTTAAATCTTCAATCCTTTGAGGGTTTTTCTGGGTGGACAGAATGAGATGTGGACCCGCCTTTATTTTGTTCTGGATGGCCAAGCAGTTGTCCCAGGACCTTTTACTGACAAGTTCGTCTTTCCCCCATGATTTGTGACGATGTCTTTAGCATGTTCCGGTTCCCAGCTGTACCGGGGTCTGACAGCAGCAGCCGGCTGTGGTGTTCTGTTTGCCGCCTCTCTCCAGCTGCTGAGCTGTTGGAGGGGTGGAATTTATATGTCTTTGCTCCTTAGGGCTGGGGTCGAGCTGTTGGAGACCCTACTTGGTGGAGGGCCCTAGAGTGGAGAAAGGATGGTGGTCTCTGCCAGTGGGCCTGTAGGTCTGGGACGCCTCTGGTATAAGGACCCCTGCAGGAATTCTCCCTGTTCTCTGCTTCCTCGGGACTCCTGGTCTGAAGGGTAGAGTGCCTAGCCCACCTCTTTGGCTCCCCTTCAGCTCCTGGGGGCTGGGGCTCTGGTATAAGGGCCACCCTGCTTTCCCCCTGGGGTCTTAAGGGAGGCCAGCCTGCCCCAGGATTCCCTGGCTGCCAGCCTCCACCCGAGGCATAGCCTCTCACCTGTGTTAGTCAGGTCCTGCCCACCCACCTGCCCCAGCCCCTGTGTACTCCAGCAGTAGAAGGTTGCAGGCGGGAGCAGTGGAGAAGCAGGACATGCTTAAGCTGCCATATTCCCAGAATCCCCAGCCCTGGAACTGCATCTTAAAGGGAGAAAAATCACTTTGTCTGAGACTGAGCAGGGTAGGGGAGAGCTAGAAGGGCAAATCTGTTTCCAGACGAGAAATAACGAACTTGTACCATTGTATGGTACTAACAGTAAGGATGGCGAATAGTAAACAAAGTTTGAGGATTTTTTTTTCATTTTTATTATGAAAATTTTCAAATTCTTTTTACAGAGAAATAAAAAGAATTTATTTTTTAATTATTTTTTTGAGAAAGGGTCTCTCTTTGTTGCCTGGGCTGGAGTTAAGTGGTGTCATCATAGCTCACAGCAACCTCAAACTCCTGGGCTCAAGGGATCCTCCTGCCTCAGCTTCCCCAGTAGCTGGGACTACAGGTGAGCGCCATCACACCTAGTTAATTTTTTTCTACTTTTTGTAGAGACAAGGTCTTGCTCAGGATAGTCACAAAGAATATTTTTTTTAAATGAATGCAATTATACATGTCACCTAGATGTAACAATATCCGCTATGTTTATTTTTGTTATTTATTTATTTTCCACTGAGGAGTTATAAATTCCAGACATCCTATTTCACCCCTGAAAACTTCAGCATGCGTCTCTGAAAAGTAATGTTTTATTTTTCATAACCATCCTACCATTATTATAGCTATTAACAAAATTAACACTCATTCTTGAATGTGGTCTAAGACCTAGGCTATAGTCAAATTGCCTCCACTAACACATTTCCCTCTCCCTCTCTCCCTTGCTCTCAAGCATCCAGTCCAAGGTCATGCCTTGCTTCTGGTTGTCTCTTTAATCTCTCTTGAATATCCCCCACCCTTTCCCTTGCCTTGACACTCACTCGTTCAAGAGACCAGACCAGTTGCCCCGTGGGGTGTCAGTCTGTCCTGTGTGCTGGCTTCCTTGTTGGCAGTGTTTCCCTGTTCTAACCTGTGTTACCTGTGAACCGGTAGGGATTCAAAGGCTCAGGCAGGGGGATCACCAGGGCTCAGGGACAGATGACGCTAAGGAGGCAGGAGTCACAGATGATTCTACCTGAGTAACAGAGATGATGCTGACATGGGGGAGGGAGACAATTTGACTTTGGATGTCTTTTGAGGCCTACAAAGGACACCCAGGCAACAGTTGGATGTGTGAGCCTAGAGGGGGCTTGCGAGTTGGTGACCTGCAGCTGGTCGCGCTCTCGCAGGCAGCAGAGCGAGAAGCCAGGTGAGACACCCGGCACTGAGGCCGTGGCAGAGGCGGTGCAGCCCCAGCCCACAGCACTGAGAAGGAGCAGCCAGAGGAAGAGGAGGAAAATGGAGAAGGAGAGAACTGAAAGGAGTGACACCGGAGAGAAGTCAGGCTGGAGGAGGACCAGATCTGTCATCAAGGGAGTGTGGAAGGACTTCCAAGCAGGGGGCTAGTGTCTAAGTGAGGGACAGAGAAGTCAGCTCTGAAAAGGAGGAAGGGAGAAAGGAATTAGTCGGTAAAAGGCGATGCGAGCTGGGTCCAGGGAGCACACTTTTTGAGATGGAGAGACCTTGAGTTTGTTGAAATTCCAAAGGGACAAAAGTAGTCAGGTGGGGAAGGGTTGGAGATTTGAGGTCATTTCTGAGCAAATGGGAGGCTATGGGGTCCTCTAGGCCCAGGCTGGGGAGGTTGGACGGGACACCCCACGCCCTCCACTGGGGGAGGGAGAAGGAATGGTGCATGCAGACACGGATACGTTTGAGGGGACGGGCAAAAGGTGAGCACCCCCTGGTCATGTCTTCCCACCTCCCTGGGCTGGGAGGTTCTCTGATGAACTGTTTCTGATCCTCCTGGCCCCAGCGGGCCTTGCTGCGTCTCTGCCAGCCTTCTGAGAGCTCAGGTGGCACGAGCTGGTGAAGGGGCCCTACCCCAGATCCCACCCTGCCCTGGAGGAGCAGCCCGCGCAGGCAGCCCCATGAGGTCACCCAGAGGCTGGGGGCAGAGTCCAAGGCCTAGGGCACCCAGTCAAAAGGAAATCTGAAGTCAGAAAAGCAGAAGCGCAGCCCTGCTTTTCCCCACGAACCCAGGGGCCTGCTCGACTCTTTCACAGAAACCAACCCTATGAGGGGGCGGGGATGACACCTCCATTCTGCAGATAAAGAAACTGAGGCCCAGAAATTCAAGAGGGTGCTCAGAGAGAAGCTACAGCAGAGTCTACACGGGAACCCAAGTCTCTGGACTCCCACTCCATTCCTTTCTCCTTCTAATCAACCCAAGCTTCTGCCCCAAGCCCAAGAGAAGAATCTCACCTAAAGCCATTATGTTTGGAATCTCAAGCTATATCCATGTGATAAGACTACTTTGAGCCCTGGGACCTTACCTGGGCTGCAAGGTCAGATCCCCTGAGGAGCCTTAAAACAAAATACTTTGCCCAGGTCCCAGCCCGAACCAGTTCCATCAGAGCCTCAGAGCTGAGCCAGGCATGGCTCCCCCAAATATTCATGAGGCTTGAGGACCAGGACCCCTGCAGGGTCACCCACAGCCCCACACGTTTGGTGGATGTGTATCTCTGAGCCAGGCCGGATGGTCACAGAGTGAGACCAGCCTCTGTCCTGGCTGGTGTAGGTGTGGCCAGGGGAGGGACCCATCCTGTGGACACGGTTGAGCTCCTCGAGACAAAGCTCACAGTTCCTTCCCGTTTTCCTGCCACCCATCTAGGGTGACACCTAGCAGGCTCACTGAGTCCACAGGGGAGGCCAGGTCCCCTCGCCGCCCCCTGAGCCAGTCCCTGGGCTGAGCTGCTGAGTTGGGGGCATTTCCTTTGCCTCTAGCCGCAGAGGATAGGATTTCCTAGTGCACCTGTTCCTGCCCCAGCACCTCCTAGGAGGGAAGGGAGGGGTGAGGTCAGAGGGGGAGAGGCGGGTGTTGTGCAGCTGGTTGTTCTGGCATGTCCTCTGCCCCTCCCGTCTCAGAGGCGAGAGGGTGTGGTTGAGGGAGGAGGACCTCACTGGGAGCCCTGTGGTCATCACCTCCTCTCCCTGGGGCAGGGGAAGCACAGACAGAAGGCTGAGAGCCAACCTCTGCAGCTAAGAGCGGGCCCGGAGCCCTGTAGGTTTGCTCAGTCCCTGTAGTGTGGGCCAGAACCCGAACTGCTGGCAGACCCCAGTCTTGAGAGCCTGACCTCTCACAGGGGAAGAGAAGCAGGTGAGATGCTGGCTGCCAGTTCTGTGGTCCCAGCCTCCCCACAGACTATTCTGATCCCTGTCACAGGGGCACCCTGCCCCCTGTTCCACCTGCAGGGCAGTGCTGAGGCTGGCTTCCCACATCTGTCCTCTCCCCTCCCCCATCCAGCTCCTCCCTGGGGCTCAGAGTTTCTGGCTACCCTGGAATTTGCAGAGGCTGCCCCTGTCTCTGGGGCCTGGCTGCATCTCTCTTGGTGACCCATGTTGGTGGGGGCAGTGTGTCCAAGACCCTGGCCTCAGGATAAGGACAGAGATGGGTCCCATGTGTGACAAGTATGAGGCCTCCAGACTTCTGTGATTCCCTCCTGTCCTCCACCTTGGTAGGAAGGATGGGATTAGTCTGCACCTGGGGTCTGGGCTTCTGAGCCAGGCGTAGGGGATGGTGTGGGAAGTGACGGGAGAGTTTTCAAGGACAGAGTAGGGTGTGGGGCCCAGACTTGCTCTCAGTGTGACCTCACCAGGTGTCCCATACCCCAAATCCACACCATGTCTGGCTCTACTTGGGTGTCCTTTCTCTGAGCTCACAGTGGGTGCGGAGAGGAGGGGGGGACGTGGGCCAGGGAGAAAGGAGAATGGGGGTGGGGACACAAGCATCACTGAAATAGAAGGATGGGGCTCAAGGCAGGAGGGTGGGGTCAGAGGCTGAACTGGGAGCGATATGGCCTTGATGGGGGGAGTGGGTTGGCAGGGTGCTGCCTGCCCCTTGGGGCTGGGGAGTAAGCATCTCTGGTGGGAGAGGATAAGACAGTCCCCAAGGGCTTGGAGGAGGGGCCACAGCTCACTGGGGCTTGCGTCCACTGTGCTTGGCCGGAGCTGAATGCCCACCTACACGAGAAGGTGAAGGGAGGAGAGGCCACGAGGAAGATCTGACCTTGGTAAGGAGGGGCAGCTGTTACCTGTCCCCCTCCTCTGGGTCCTTACAGGGTGGGGGGGCACAGACATGTACATGGTCGTAGACATGCAGGTGGGAGCAGGTGCACGTGGGCACACAGGTATGGGAGGGCACGTGGGCCTTGGTGACCAAGTCTGGAGGAGACAGACTGGGCAGCCAGGCAGGCAGATAATGGTGTGGTCAGAATCCCTCGCGTCCTCTGCGTGGCTGGCAGGATCCAGACACTGGTTCCCTCTGCTACCATATCTGCCCAGACCCCTTCCTCTTTGGGCACCCCTCCCCTCCCCCCACAAGCTTCCTCTTTCCCATCACACCCTCCCTGGGCCTTGGAGGAGTTGACAGCCACTCATTGTCCTGTTTCCGCCCCAGGAGCTACTCCAGGCCAGCCTGGGCCCCAGCACTGGAGTGTGCCCCTCTGCCTGCCCCACCCCTGCACCCCTCCCCAGCAGGCTCCCGTGGCTGTGTCTGGGCTCAGGGTTCAGAGCTCATCAGTCACCAGAGCACCAAGGGGGACAGCCAATGGTGTGTGTTTCTGGAAGCATAAAATACCCCAACCTGAGGCCCCTGCACCCCACCCGCCCCGACCTCAGGCAGCACTCACTTCCGCAGCCCTGACAGGAAATGGGCTGGAGTCTCAGCCTCCCGCCATCTCGAGGCAACTTCTTGTTTCCCTGTCACTCTGTGCCAGCCCTGGGGTTGTGTCCTTGGGCTCCACCCCCAAAATCTTCCCAGGGCTCCGTCCCAGAAGGTCAGAGGGGCCAGGATGGTGGACATTATTGCCAAACTGACCAGGAGGCAGAGTCGGGCCGTGCCGGCACAGGTAGGAGACAGTGACGTTAGGGGTGGTAGAGGGACCGCTTCTAGGAGCTGGGGAGCTGGAGTTCAGAGCAGGGAGTCTCCTGGAGGTTGGGGCTTGTCTTTTCTCTTTCCTTCTCAGATGCCTGGGCCTTCTGAGAGGTGGTCAGCTTGGGCAGGAGAGGCAGGGAGGGAAGTGGAGAAAAGGGGCGCGTCGCTGGGAGGAAGTGCTGGAGGTCTGGGCAGCCTGGTGTGGCGAGAACTGGGGCCCCTCTTGACTCATCCTCTGGCCTGAAGTGGGGAGGCCTCTTCTTGCCTCTAGGATACGACCCAAGAGCCTAAGAGCGAGGTCCCTGTTTATGGGCTGCGTGTGGGTCCTGTCTGGATCTCCGTGAGCTGGGGTGGGGATGGCAGGTCCTGCTGTAACCACTTGAAGGCCAGAGGGTGTGGAGGACCCGGCCTCACCTGGCCCGAGGAGCAGGTCAGAGCCCAGCTGAGGCTTTGCCAGGAGAGGAACTTAGCACTGCGGGGGCTCTATGGAGAGTTCTAGAGTTGAAGGGGCCTCCAGGAAGCTGCAGCATCCCAGCAGGGAGTGGACACTGCTGCTCACCTCCAGTGAGGGCCCCTCACTAGCCCAGCAGCAGCCTGTGTCTGGGGCAGCCCCAGTCTTCCAAATGCTTCCTTCAGAGGGGTGCAACCCTGCCCCCACAGTGTGATGCTGCATCTTCTCTTCCTTGTGACAGCCCTGTCATGCTGGGGACCTAAACCTCTACCTCCCAGATTTCCTCTGTGCCTGCTGGGGGTGTTCCTGTGTGCCAGATCCCATCAGCCCCACCAGCCTGGGACTCCCCATGGACTCAGAGCCATGGCCCGCAGCCTGCTGGGTGGAAATCTCTGCTCTGAAGAGCCCGGCTCCTTTGTTGGCTCATCCACCTCCAATGGGCCCTTGCGACCCCTGCCCCAGGGACAGGCAAGGTCACTGCCTCAGTGGGGCCAGCTGGGGTGGGTAGGTGGTGTGTCTGGTTCATCCCCCTTCCTCAAGCCACTGCTGCCATCCTGTCCTCCTGAGGACTCTCCTAGTTTCTGTGGTTCAAACGTTCGCTCTCAGGAAGTTCTTGCCCAAAGCTCACCTCCGTCTCTCCTGTAGCATTAGGTGTGTTCGTGTGTGTGTTGCTGAAATTCGGCATGAGATTGACTAGCGTACTCCAGCAGTAAGTGTTTTTGGAGGATCTGCTGTGTGCTCTGGGGCGCTGGGCCAGCTGCTGGGGGACAGATGGAATCAGCCACAGCATGCTGGGTCCCGCTTTCAAGAAAATCCTGCCTCGTGGGGCAGAGAAGGTGGGCAGACGGGTGGACAACTAACTGACCCTAACAGAGCGCCAGGCAGAGTGCCAGCAGGTTAGACCCTTTTCCGGAGAGGCTTATGAGCCCAGCGCCTTGGAGGAGCAGAAGTTGGGTAGGCAGGGGATGAGAGAAGGGAATTCTCGGCTGAGGGAACGGCTGCAGCAAGGGCACAGAGGTAGGAAGATGCCTTTTGTGTTGGGGGCTGGTGAGAGACCTGGTATGGCTGGATGGCAGGAAGCCACGTGAGGGCTGTGCTGGGGGGAGATGAAGGAGAAGTCGGGTATGGGTTCCCATCTCAGCCACACAGGAGCCTGGAGGAGTAAGGCGGAGGAGTGAGGAACTGATGGACTGGCGTCCCCAGCTCTCCCTCTCCCCTGTGTACCCGGGACCAGCACCACGTCTAAAACTGTCACGCCCCCTTGCTTTGTTTTTGCTTTCTTGCTTAGCAGTGATCACCCCCTTGCCACCACCATTTACACACATGTGCCCTCGAGTGTCTGTCCTGCCTGGGCAGGGATTGTGTCCATTTGTTCACTGCTGCGTTCCCAGTGCCTAGAACAGTGCCTGGCACAGAGCAGGCACACCTTTGTTGGGCGAATGAATGTTTCATTTTGTTTGTTTTGTTTTGTTTTAGCATCAGTTTGGTGAAAAACGAATGAATGTTTTTTTAGGCTCCTGCCTAAGGCCCAGGGAGAGGCTACCTTGAGCAGGACGTGCTTCCCCTCTTGAGGAGTTTAGAGTTTAGTGAACATGTAACAGTGGATAAGGAACTTCTATGATTTTCTAGAAGTTTTGTGATGCAAAATGTTGAGGCTGCAGAAAAATTTAAAGAAGAAAACAAAACAAAAACAAATATAGCTGCTATCATCACAGTGCCGGGAGAGGGACCTCTCTTAGCACTTTGGAAGGTTTCCAAAAATACGAAATTGAAATTATGCTAACTCTACCATTTTGAAATCTGCTTTTTCCCTGGGGCATTATGTATTCTTAAAAAACAGTATTAATCCCTGAATGCTATTCTCCCTGGGGCTTGATAACATAGTTATCTGTCCCTCTGCTGGGCGGAGGGTGGTGGCACCTGACAGGAATCTCAGGAAAGGTCTTGAACCTGGCACCTGGGCTGAGTCCTGAGGAAGGAAAAGGAGTCAGCCAGGTAAGAAAGGGGCGGCGATGGGGCAGGGCAGGCTGTGAAATGAGCCAGGCCTGCGGGAGACAGAGCAGAGGGTGGGGACTTCCAACGACTGGATTAGAGTTCAAGGCAAGGGGCAAGGAGTGGCAGGAAATAAGGTAGAAGCCCTGGCAGGCAGCAGTGGCCTCCCAGGCTGGGCGAAGGACTTAGACTTTGCCCTGCAGCCAGCAGGGAGCCCGGAGGTGTGCACCTGGAGAGCTACTGTTCTGTGAGCACCGTAAACACACCAGGCTCACCTTCTGTGACACTGAAACCCCCCAGTCGCCCTCACTTCCTTTTGGAGGGACAAAGGGACATACCTTTCTTTGCCGGTCCATTTCCAAGCCATCTGGCTGTCATCTCTTTCTCCCTCTCTTGTCTGGAATTGATTCTGACACCTGCAAATTCCACATTGGAAAATTCTAGCCCCAAATCCAGAAGCCATGTTGATTCCAGTCCCAGAGCTTTCTGGGGGCTGTGGAATGCACAGGGCTCTGAATGGGGACCACCAAAAGGGGTGGTCCCAGGCCACTTCTTTGTTCCTGCCCAACATCTTACTTGCCTCTGTGAGTACACAGCTGTGAGATCTGGGTTATCAATATTTTATTATTGGTAATAAGTACAATTAATGCAATTGTCCCATCCATATGGAGACTAAATACTTTGAAAAGCACTTTCAAGAACATTTCCTCATTCTATCTTCACTACAATGTCTGGAATGGGCAGAGCAGACATTTTATAACCGGGGAAACTGAGGCAGGGAGGCATTGTGACTTTCTGAAGGTCGCCCAGGGGGCAAGAGGCCGAGTCGTGACTGTGTGACCCCAGTGGTCCCCTGAAAGTCACGTCTCCTTCCTCCTTCTGTAGGTGGACGAACCTCCGGAGTCCGTGTACGCGAACGTAGACAGGCAGCCTCGGGTCACTTCGCCGGGCGCTACCGCGGCCCCCCACCCCAGCCTGGTGTGGGAGACGCACACGGACGCCAGCACCGGGCGCCCCTACTACTACAACCCCGACATGGGCGTGACGACCTGGGAGTCGCCTTTCGAGGCTGCCGAGGGCTCCGCTAGCCCAGCCACCTCCCCGACCTCGGTGGGCAGCCGCGAGAGCCTCGAGACCGAGTGGGGCCAGTACTGGGATGAGGAGAGCCGCAGGGTGTTCTTCTACAACCCCCTGACCGGGGAGACCGCCTGGGAGGACGAGCCCGAGGACGACGAGCTGGAGATGCAGCCAAGCCTGAGCCCCGGCAGCCCCAGGGACCAGAGGGTGAGGGGCGGG
>CAUYSK010106622.1:0-28240 GCA_963575035.1 Avahi laniger
GAAAGTTTAACTCTTCAAATAAAATAACTTCCAATTCACTAGTAAACTCTATTGTCCAGAACATTCTATTCCTAACCATGTTAGTCCTTCACTCATTTAAATAATAACAATGATAATAGTGAACTACCTATGGTAGGCAGAATTTTTATTCCCATAACTTTTGCCCTCTCGTGTTATGCTCGTGAATGTTACATTACGTAGCAAAAGAAATTTTGCAGTTGTGAGTACGGTTACTAAACAGCTGAGCTTAAGATAAGGCCCAATATAATTGCATGAGCCCTTAAAAGCAGAAGCAGAAAGCAAATAGTCAGAGAGGTGGGGCACAAGAAGTCTTAGGGATTCAAAGCACAGGATGGATTCGACATGTCACTGCTGGCTTGAAAATGGAGGGGGCCCCCATGTCAAGGAAACAGGGACTTCAGTCCTACAACCACAGAAACTGAACTTTGTCAATCATCTGAATAAATCTGGAAGGAATTAGCACCTCCAGCAAGAAACCAAGCTGGCCAACATCTTTATTTCTGCCTCGTAAGTCCCTAAGCAGAGAACCTAGCAGAAAGCTCTGATCTACAGGAACTGTGAAATAATAAATAAGTATTGTTTTAAGTCACTAAGTATGTGGCAATTTGTTACAGCTGCAATAGGAAATTAGTACTCAACAACAGAGTACTTACATGTGCTAGACACTACGTGCTTTATGTTTATAAACTCATTATATTCTCACAACAACTTTATAAGGTGAATGCCATTGTTTAGGTCATCATATTGAGACACAGAGATTATAGGTAAACTGTGACACAAGTAATAAGTGGTAAAGCCCAGATTTGAACCCAAACAGTCTGACTCCAAAGACTGATATCAAAACTACCATTGTACTGCATGGAAGTGAGATTAGGTTTAAGAGTAGAGCGAGAGAAAATCTGAGGGGGAAAGTAACATGATGAGAACAGAGGAAGGAGATAACATTAAAAGCAAACAGATGGCCATCAGAAAATTGGAGAAAAATTCAGAATTCCAACTGCTTTTGTCTACCATCCTGTCACCAAAACTTTAAAAGTTTTGATAGCAATGTAGTTATAAAATTTTTGTTGACTTTCCATGAATTTTTACTATTATCTTTGAGTCAACACATGTACTTCCCTGTAATCATATATATCAGAGCATTTGATTGCATGCAATGTCATATCCATTCACTTGCCTGGATTCTCCTCCAGGGATAAGAAACCTGCAGCCTTAAGGCCACATGTGGCCTTCTAGATCCTTAAGTGCGGTACTGAGTTTCATAAGCATATAAAAATTCAGTTTACAAATATCTCAGCATCATCAAGACAAAGGGTAGGACTTCCCTGAATCACTCCATGACTTTTCCCAGGCAGCTCTTCATGTTTGGATGAGACCTGCATGTCCAATGTCCATCATTCATTTAGTTATAAAAGTTAAAGAAAAAAAAAGTTGAGTTCACTAGCCTTGAAGTCAGATACTGTCATTGCCACTGTTGGTAGAAAGCCCTTCATTGCGGAGAATTGTTTATGTTTTCCGAGCCTCAATTCTTCACCTTTATCACTCTGATAATAATATCCAACATTTCTAATTCTCAGGGAACACATGAGATAGTGTACATAAAAGTGTTTTATAATTTTTAAAGTGCTAAGAGAAAAGCATTGTTTACCTCTTCCAGGGCTTTCTAAATCCTTTTTTACTTTTACCTGGATTCCACCAGTGTATAGAAGATAAAAATGGACACATCTGTAGTTCTTACTTTCTATGTTTAAGATACTGATTTAATAGCTTATGATTGTTATTTCTTTCTGGTTCACCCCCTGCCCCCTCCTGGATTTGCTCCTACTAAATCATGAAATCCTAAACATCTTTTTTAACACAATTTCTCTATCTTATCCAAAACCCTTCCCTTATCTTCAGGCAGACAAAACATTCCACCAGTCTATTTCCTGTTAAATGAGGCTTCTGGATTTACAACTTGACCTATTTTTGCAGCTTACCTAAATCTTTTCTGTTTGTTTGTTTGAACCTCAGTCACACTACCTTGGTCTGATGGTTTATAATATATTTTTATTTTTTATAATAAAAGGTGATATTTCTACCCCAAAGGATTCCAGTCCTATTTCATTTTTTACATGAAAGTTTTATCTTTTCTCCCATAGAACATTACAAATTCCTCTGCCTATTCATACTCAGAGATATTTCTAAACTCAAGGTAAATGCAGTGATACCTAAACTACACTTAGGGTCTTTCCTTGCGTGGAAAGTCTTGCATTAGTTAGGGTAATACTGGTAACTATGGTAAATAAACCCTGAAATCTCAGTTTATTCTCCCTCAACCGAATGTAGTTATTCTAGATGAGCAGGCAGCTTTTCCTCACATGTAATCCAGAGAACTGGGTTCCGTTATGTTGGAAATGTGCCATCCCTGAGGGCATTATCATGTTTTGCATCCCACCAGCATAAAGGAGGGTAACACACATAGTTTCTGTTCCCCTCCATTAGCAAGAACCCATCACTAGCTCTCATCTAGTACTGGGGTATCCGGGAAATGGAGTCTCTGGCTATCAGCTACTTCCAGTAATAACTCTACCATGGAGGGCACACAGGGATTGGTGGGCATTGGAATGATTGAATTAATTAGAAAATCAGAAACAAATGTGGCCTAAAAATCAAAATGTAAACACCAGAGAAGTTTCCTGCTTTAAACTCTTTCCTTCCTAAGTGGCAGAAGAGGGAATAGAGAAGAGAACTTTTCAAAAACACATATATATAGTCCAGAGACAGATCAGAGAAGTAACGAATTGTGGCTTAGGTAGAAACAGAAATTATACAGCCAAGTAAAACTAATCAAGCTGATCAAATTAATTAGCGTTAAACAAAGAAATTGCACAGGTTACCTCTAGATATTGATTGCATTGCTAGCACCCACGGCAATCTGGAGTAGGTTGGAAAGGAGCATGGATGGGATTACTACACGATGCAGAAAGTCATGCCACACATAAAAGATTACACAGAGAGAGAACAGTTGTCTTACTTTGTAATAACAGCCTGGACTTCAGTGACCAACCTATGCCATGTTCATCCAGAATACCAAGCAGTTGGTCTACCTCATGAATAATCAGGCATTGTTCCCTTTTTACTTATCCATGGTGCAGGCAGGTAAGTCTGAGGTAGCAAGACAGTTTTCACCTGAAAAGTTTACTTCTTAAACCATGACTTTATGTACAAGAAATTCAACCCATAAGAGGCAGCTTGGCATGTACCTCGCAGGCTTTCAAGGCTTGTGGATCCCCAGTTTGTCTCTCCAGTACAGAGATGCAAGAGCTAACATAGAGAATGAATTCCCTGCCACTGTGCATTCTCAGAAGATACTTCTCAGAGATCTCGAAATGGTCTAAAATGATCCATAGATAAATCCTTAGAGATATTTAGGAATCAAATTGGAGAAATATTTGTCAAAACTTGCAAATATTCATTACAAATGGAAAATCAGAATGCGCCCCCCATTATACAAACTCTTGTGGTAGGGATACTTTATGCAAAGATAATTTAAGTCAGAACAGTGTGTAGGAAAGTGGTTAGATAAATTTTAGTATGGGGAAAGCAAGGTAATGCATTTAGCAATAAATAATTCAAACTATAAGTACAAAACAAAGAGTTCTGAGCTAATAGTTATGATCAAGAATAAAGGACCTATGATGGGTGGAAATTGTTTGCATTCGGCTGCCATGGCTTTAAAAGCCAACCAAACACTATGTGTAATTGGAAAATTTTAGTATGTGAGGGAAAAAAGTTGATTAATTGCTATTTTTCCTCTTCTATAAAATTATAGTACATCCATACCTGAAATACAATGGTGGTAGCCTTTGGAGTGTGCTGCTCAGATTTCCCTTAAAGAGAGACTCTGCTATGTAGAGTATATTCTGCAGACAGTCTCTGGTGCTGCACCATGGAATTCATTTCAGCATTCATGCTGAGGCCATGCTATACCCAGACTGCTCAAGATCAACGACAGAGCACATCAGTGGGCCTAGAGCTTCCCCATTTCTCTAGTGCTACCCATCAACCTGCTAGAGGCCTTCTCAGAGCTGCACTGCAGTCTGAGGCCCTTCCCTCTCTACCCTTCTTATCTCCTTTTACAGGTATCAGACATCACATTCATGTTCTCCTTCTCTCCTTCATTCTCTATGGATGTTTCTCCTAATAAATATCTTGCAAATCTAATTCCAAATTGGTATCTCCTTCTGGAAGACCCAAGTTGACATTACTGGTACCAGAAATGATCCAATAAAACACAGTAAAGTAGGGTTTGTGGACCAGATACTTCACTGCCTGGCTAGAAAGAGGCACAAGGAGAGAGATCAACTGCTAAAAATTTTACCAGAAGTGAACTGGAAAAAAATGGCTCAGTGGCAGAGAATGCTTTTGCTGGTACAATGATTCAGCCATTTGAAATCTATGGTGAAAAAAAAAAAATGCTTGAAAGGACAGCACAATTCACCGGTTATTATTAAGTTGTACTGACACCCTGCAGAAAGATCATGACAAACTTAAGTCAGTTTTTAAAGAGTTAAATGCTCAGTGTGAGAGCCAGAGAGGTTCTCCTCAGGAGCTTCTGAATATCTCCCTTCTTGTGCAGTACAAAAACAGACACAGCAGAGGAGCAGGTACAGGACCCAAGGGTTAGGGTCATGGAGCTCCAGAGTCTCTTAAATGACTGGCCAAGACAGGTCTGTTATGCCAATGTCAGGGCTCAGGTTGAGAAGATTTAGGGCAAGGAGGTAGGCGACAGGAAGAACTAGGTAGATGCCCCTAAAGGTTGGGGCTCTGAAGATTACCCTAAAACCATGGAGTTTGCAGAGATGACTCTACCCTCATTAAGAGATGACACTTCTCTATTGTAAGAGACACTGCAGAGGCCTCTCCCCTGCAAGGCACAAACATCCTTTCACAAGTTGCCTTCACTGCCTCTTTCAGCTGTCAGGCTGACCCTGAGGGCAGTCCCAGCATAATCCAGCTGTGGATATATGGTGCCAAATAAGGCAGGAAAGACTTTATATGTCAAAGGAATGGCAAGAATTAGGAATCATGCATCAGCAGGAGCCAGAAGGGAAGAATCCTGGGACAATAATTCATTCACTTGGGGACATTTTCCTGTGAAAATAACATGGATTTAATATCTTGGCAAGGTCCCCAAGAAATAGGACAAAAACTGCTGTTGAGGGACTTATAGAAACTTAGAGATAGCAGTGCCTCATGCTGAGCAAAGTTGAAATGCCAGAGTTATCATGGCAGACAGTAGCAGATAGAATAAAAAGGCCCTAAGAAGCAGACATGCTGGAATGAACATGCAACTGAGGGTTATGATCCATGGGAGGTCCCAAAGGATTCAGCAGTCCCCAGGGCAGCCAGGAACGTACCGGTGAGAAGGGCACCAGCTTCACTAAGAAGTGCAGTAGTGGCCTCCTCCTCTGGCCAAGGATGACAGTTGGGCAGGTGGTCACCGAGCCTGGGTCATTAATAGCCAAGGGGGCAATAGAGACTGGGAGGTAGCATTTCACTGCCAGCGGCCGTTATCATAATGACTGGCCAGGGAGTTAACCCACAGAGACTTGTGAAGACAGTAAATAGTCTGTCACATCCTAGGGAATAAACAGACCGACAGCAATAAGAGTGCTGCTTAATATCTAGCAACAATGAAACAGCAGGAAGCTGAGAGTGGTCACTGCAATAAAAAGGCATAATTTCTTTCTCTTTCCTACGAAATCCTATATGGTTAAAAAAAATGCACTTAGTTCTTTCACAGAGGAACCCTGCAGCCAGATAATTATTGGCAGAGGGCACCATCCAAGATTTTGAGGACTATTGGATATAACATTCTGAATTGACATTGATATTCAGAGACCCAAACCACTACCTCAACACCCTCATTAGAGTGGAGTCCAGGTAATAAATGGAATCATTGATAAAATCCAACTTATAGTGGGGTCACTGACTCCACAGACTCACCAAATAGTCATTTCCCTGAGTATACAGTTAAGATTCCTTGGCAAAGTGGGGTAAGCACTATCATAGTGGGAAAGGCTGAGTGAAAGCCTATAAAACTGCCCCCCTCAGCCAAGATAGTAAATTAAAAACAATACTTATATCATCAAATCTCCAAGTTTTGGACTATAACCCCTATCATGCCTTTGTGTAACTCACCAGTCTGGCCTCTGAAGAAATTGGATAGACCAGGGAGAATGGCTGTAGACTACCAGAAGGTCACCACACAGTAGCCCTCTGTGGCAAATAAGACCTCTTTCAGTCATGAAAAAGGACCAGATATAGTTGTATTACCTGACACGGACAAAAATGTTCATGTACAGTTTTACTTTCAGGATATAATAACAGTGCTGCCCTCTGTCAGAGATAGAGTCACCCAGTGAGATACAGACTGTCTGGACACATTGATCCATTATATCATTGACTTCATGGTTATTAGGAAGAATGGGCAAGAGATGTCTAGAGCCCTGGAGACCACGGTAAGACATCTGCACTCAAGAGAATGGAAGATAAATTATTTCTAAAAATTCAGGGATCAGCCACTTCAATAAAGTTTCAGGGATCCAGTAGTCAGTGTTGCAGAAATATCCCTCCTAAAGTAAAACACGAATGGCTACATTTGGCATCCTCAGTTACAAATAAGGAAGTCAAAGTCCGGTAGGCCTCTTTTGGCTCCAGAAGCAACACATTCCACATTTCGGGATACTTCCCTGGTTGATATAATGGATAACATGGAGTATTGCCAGATTTGAGTGGGGCCCAGAGAAGGAAATGGCTCTTCAGCAGATCCAGGCTACAGTGCAAGCAGTCTTGTTGCCTGGGCCATGTGGCCCAAGAGACTCTATGGTACAGGAAGTAGTAGCAGAAAAAGATGCAATGTGGAATTTATGGTAAGCCCCTGCAGGAGAATTACAACGTTAGGCTCTGGAGTTCTGGAGCAAGTCCATGACATCTGCAGTAGAGAATTATAGGCCTTTCAAGAAACAGCTCCTGGCAAGTTACTAGGCCCTGGGACAGATGGAATGCTTGACCTTGGGACACTGAGTGAGCATTCATTCAGCAATGCCCATTACAGCTATGTTCCAGTAGATTTTCCAAGTCATAAAGTTGAACAGGCCCAGAAGCAGTGCATTGTAAGAAGGAAAGCATGCACCAGAATGATAAGCAAGCAGAGGCAGAGAGCAAGAGAAAGCTTCATGAGCAGGTAGCCCAGACCCCCACGTCAGATAGCATGGCTGCACCAGTGCCCCTCCTGTAGCTTGCTCATATGGCCATATGTGCATCCTATATAACCAGATGAAGAAGGAGGGAAGCTTGGTTTATGGATGAGTCATCTCAGTAAATTCCAAAATGATGGCTACTATATTACAACTACATTCAGGTCTCTTGAAAAACAGTGAAGAGAAAAATTGTTCCTATAGGGTGGAGTTGTTAGTAGTTCTGATATACTTTGCATGGAAGGAGAAATGACCTGAAGGAATTATACAGATGTAGACACACATATAGCTATGTATAGAGATAGATGTATATTTCTGGGCAGTAGCCAATGGCCTGATCAAATGATCAACCAGTAGCCTGAAAAGAAAAGGGCTGGAATACTGGAGATAAGATCTCTAGTAGAGGCATGTGCATAATCATACAGGAGTGGACTCTGCAGCACACATTAAAATCTACTAGAAAGCATCCGGCATGAAGAAACACTAAAGAATCAAGTAGACAAAATGACTTAGCCAGTTGACTTTAGCCAACATTAGTCATCGGCCACCCAGAAATGACATGACAGGCATGTGAACGAAGACACCAAGGTGGCAGTGTAGGAGTCTGTACAAGAGACATAACACAGACTCACACCTGTCCAGGCCTTCTGAGCTACTGTCACCCCTGAATGTCCAACCTTCCATCAATGCTGAGTCTTCAGTATTAGTCCTCCTATTTCCACAGGAGATCAGCAATTTACTTGGTAGCAATTTGACTACATTGGTTCTTTTTCATCCTGGAAAAGCTAACAGTATTTCCTCACAGAGAAAAATACCTATTCTGGATATGAGTTTGTTTTTCTTGCCGACGGATTCTCAGCCACTATCCAGGAGCTGAGAGAATGCTTATCTGCAGACATAGCATCTCACACAACACAGCAAGGGTAATTAAACCTGATCAGCAGGAGGAGGTGGTGCTGCTTGAATGTAATGGGGGCAGAAGGGGATCTGTGTAGGACCCAGATGGTCCATATGTACATTTCTCGAAACTCCCTTGACCAGCTGTGAGTGGACACATGCAGCAACCTTGGCACCAATGCTGGTGGACATTTTTACATTGGAAGTGAACTTAAATAGTGAGTTGATTTTGCATAGGCCACAAAAGAACCTTCAGGTAATAACTTTTGTTTGCTCTTGACTTGGTCTAAAATTGAATCCATGATTTAAGGTGACATATTGGCATATCTTGTAATACTTTTAAAGAATACCAAACTTAACCAAGTGTTCCATGTATTTTGTTTTTCCTTTGCACAAGCTAAACTTAATTTCGAAATAGTTTTAGGTATTTGGGAATCATGAATCATTTACTTAAATCAGTTTCAATTTCATTACTTTTCCATAATCTGAATACATAATTGTTCCAGTTTATTTTTAAATTACAAGGAAACTCACAAGGACAAGTTTGGCACTTCTTCACTTGTTCTGAGTTGTTTATGTGGTCAGATTCAGTTATTAAGGCTTAGATCCAGTTTGTGTTCATAGCTCTGGCCTGGGGCTTTCTTCTGTGCGTCTGCCGAATTCTATGAGGGCATGAAGAGAGGCATTATGTTCATGTGATATGATGCAAAACCACTGAGCTCATCCAAAGGTGTCAGACTCGGGGGCTGATCCTTGCTTTTTCTTTCCCAACGTGTAAAAATAAACATACCAATCTCCGACTTCTCTGATTGTACCAGTCACAAGTTGTCACATGATTCCTTTATTCCTAAACATTTTTAACGACTGGAAATAACAGTTTTCATCTCATCTTCAAAAGGCAGCCAATTTTATCCAAACTATTACTAGCAATCCCAAATCTGAAGATATGGTTTTAAGTTTCTGAGTGGCAGGAAGTAAACTAAACTTCTTTTTTAATGAAGGATATCGAAAGAAATAGCTAGATCTTTCTTTGCCGGACTCAAACCTTGAGGAAAACTTCTCGATGAGAATTCTGGGGTAACTATTGTGATTCTAATATTATTCTTTATCAATTCATTAACTGAGAAGTTTTTCTAATTATCTCTACTGGGCTAGATATAATGGGATAATATAAAATAAATAGGGCTTAATTCCTATTCTGGACTATAAAGTCTAATGGTACAGATAAAAGTAATACACATGAACTATATACAGAACAATTGAGGGTGAACAGTGTGGTGCTGACTCTAAATGTAACAGGTGTTTGGAACAAAGGAGAGATTGAGGAAGATCAATGTAATAAAAGAAAGCTTTATGGAGGAAGTGGCATTTTAACTGAGGCTTGAAGGATGAACACAAGGTGGTTAGCAGAAATGGTTCTATAATAAGGTAGACATAAGCTATGTAGCTGGGGAGCTATGGAGCTCAGAGAAGTAAGATAGCTTACCTTTCTAAGCCTTCTCCACCTGTAAATGGTGTTAATAATAACTGTAGTACCTACCTCATTGTCTTATTTTGTTTTGTTTTGTTTTAGAAAATGGAATAAAATATATAAAGTGCTTAGGCATAAAAGTTAGCTATTAGTATTAGGCAGAGAGATGCAACATATTAAGGAAAGAAAGAGAATAAGTCAAAGAAAAAGATGAGATGAAGCTTTATATGCAGACCTGCTTGGCCAGAGTATAGGGTATGCTGTGGAGTCTAATGGGAATAATACCAGACAGATAAAGTAGCACCATGCCAAAGAGGAGCTTAGAGGCATTTCTCATGTTCATGTCCCATATGAGTCAACAGGGAAGCCTGGTTTATGGTAGTCACTCAGAGACCCAGGTGGACAAAGCCTCTACCTTCCTGTGCAGCTACGGTCTCACAGGAGCCTTCAAATTTTAACAGAGTGGTGAAAAGAACAAAGAAAATCACTCAATACTCTTCTGTGCTTTAGCTCAGAGGTGACACCACTCTCATTTTCTTGATCAGAGAATGTAACACGTTTGTCTAACTTTAATAAGGCAAAGACATGCAATCCTCCTATGCTCTCAGAAGGATTAGAGGACCAAAAATATTGATGAGCAATGTCAATCATATCCTACAAAACAAATCAACCTGCCCATTTAAGAAATGTACTCCACAGAATGCCATTTGTTTGCAGCAGAGACATCTGAAATGAACAGAACCGCAACATTTAACAATTCTCAGATCATTTGTCACATAGCAATTTTCTGTCAACCTCTCTCCCTTAAACATCCCCATTTCATAAACAACACTCAAATAAATTCTCAAATAGCTACCAAATACGGAGAATGAACATAGTTCTCCAACAAATTTCAACAGGAATGACAGCTTCATGACACTGACCAGATTTCCCCCTAACATTCAAGGAACATCTCCCTTCTGCTAATTTACTTAAAGGGGCTTCAACTGCTTTTAGCTGAATTCAGTTTCTGATTCTATTCCAGTAGAAATTCTATGACATCAAATCATCCAGGGTCTCTAATTTTGTTCTAATGATGTTTCCATAAGCCTCAAATATCAAAAGGACTATCATTTCTAGGGTGGCTGTTTTTCTAAGAGTCAGTATGAGGCTTAGTTAGAGTCATAGATAATCTAAAATTAGTATATATATCTCAAGACTGACATCATTACAGCTGAAAGAGAAAAAGCCAATAAATGAATCTAAAATGAAATTCTTTAGCTCACCAATGTTAACTCAGAACTGAAGAATAATCATGTTGATTAAGAACTTCATATTTGGGGAGGTAAAAGTATAGACTATTTTTCAGAAAGGATCCTGGCATTTTACTGTTCTCTTAATTCAGAGCAGGTGTATTTGTTCTACCTTTATCTTCTGTCCTTTGCATCAGTTTGGGTTATATACTCAGTCACATGCACCATGGTGTAAACACTTTTGCTAGTGATAATCACTGTGATCTTTTTATAATGATTATAAAATGATAAGAATGATACTTTGCACTGTGTACTTTTCTTCTAATCAGCTCAAAGTTTATGTCACAATCAATATGATGGTTCTTATGTTGCTGTTGCAAGCTTTCACTGACATTCTAACACAAGCAGCTGTCATAAACTAGCCGAAGAAGAATGGGGTCATGATGTTGGTCTTATTGATTTAAACTAAGTGAAAGTAGCCCATATGTCTTTAAATCCTTTTAGCACAACTTCAGTTATGACTTAAAACTGTTTATTGAGAAGAAAAATATGAGTTTCAATTTTCTTCTTATGTATTTAAAACAAAATGTTTCTCTTCTTATTATAGGAAGATGTAGCCACTGAATACTTCTCAGAAAGATGAGTTCTTTTAAAGGGCTTTTTATAGAAGCTGTAATGCTCTGCCCTGAGCCTTCTTATGGAAGAGGTTTGCTACCATGCACATCTCTATGATGCTAATTGGTCTAAATGGAGATCCCACTGATGATCTCAATCTTGCAGTCTCACTTCCTGAGTTAAACATTCAGATTTTCTAATTTATCCATTTCTCTTTACTTGGTTTACTGATTCAAGGCTATAAATCCAACTAGGTGTTGAGACTGTATGTCTTAGTATGGATTCTGACAATGGAGAGCCTAAGACAAGGACCTGAATGCAGGATACCCACTTACAGGTAACCTCAAAAACAAGAATGAAGGAGCAAGCAGGTTAAAACAGTGAAGGAGGGGAAAAATCAATATAAAAATGTGTTAGGTACAATGAAAGCTTAATTCAGCCAGACCTCTGAGAAGCATGGAGAATGTATCGCATAATTGTCCATCAGAAGGATGGACACCCACCAGCTCTAGGTCATTAACAGCCAGTATAGTCCTGCACCAGGCTTATACAAGGACTGAGCAGGACCTATGGCTTTGGAAAGGATGTCCAGAAGAAAATGGGAAGACACATCTGGAGGTGTGATGCAGGATGCTCTCAGCACGAGGCTAAGATTGCATAAAACTGTAGCCATAGCTAAAATCAGGGGTTGGCCAAAGGATGGGACATGAGGCAACAGAATTGTATGTCACAGTATAAATCTGGTATTAATATTAAATATTTAAAATTAATTTGTTGTATCTTCCTATGAAGCATATAATGTATGAGAATATACCAACAGAAGCTTTTTTGAAAAACATACAATTCAAAGAAACTTCATGACATACTACCTCAGGAATTATGATTCAATCTTCAGAAACTTTAAACACTGTCCTGTTACTATTATATAATTAAAGAGACTCTGTGAACCCCTATTTTCTATCATGTCTCCCCTTATACTGGATGTTTGATACCCTTTGGGCAAAATCAAGGAGAAAGGCCTTTGCTGGTCTCTTGAACAAACTTCACCTACATCTACCCTGTGAGGCATCCAGGGTATAGACCGTGGATACAGAATCCTCTGCCTGGTTAGATCACCAAGCTGCCAGAAACATCACAGAGACACACAGGGCAGAGAACAGTTAATGCATCTTTTTTCCAGCTTTATTAAAGTGTAATAGATAAACGAAAGTGCATACATTTAAGGTGTACAACATGATGTTTTGATATACATATACATTGTGACATAATTAGCACAACCAAACTAACTAACTTATTGATCACTTCACATAATTACCTTTGTGTGAGTGTGGTGGGAATACTTAGGATCTACTCTCTTAGTAAATTTAAAGTACATAACACATTATTATTAACTGTAATCACCATGCTGTATGTTAAGTCTCCAGAACTTATTCTTCTTAAAACTGAAAGTTTATACTCTTTGACAAATATCTTCCTATTAATTAATGCATCCTATTAATTGATGCATAATTACACATATAAAGATTCATAATTAATGCATTTTATCATGTTAGTATATATTTTTTAAACTATGTTTTTTGTTCTGAAAAATTGATTAGAAATTGCTGCAATATTTGTGGTTTACTTATTGATCCGTACATATACTACATATGTAAAATCACAAAATATTTGCATTTATGGGTTATTGTATCTGAGTCATACCTATCTTTTAGGCTTCCCAAAGGAAGGGACTATATTTTGTTTATGTTTGTATATCCCAGCACCCAGCCAGTAGAAGCTGAATAAATAATAGTGGCAGAAAAATTGTGGTCCATCAAATATCATGTAAGAAAGAAAAAGACAAAAATATTATTGAGCACTCACTATGCTGGGAACTATATTAAATACTTCAGAGAGACTACGTTACGTAATTCTCACAATAACCTTGAAGTAGGTACTATTATTGACCCTGTTTCGCCAAGGGAAAAACTGTGATTGAGGGAAATTTAATACCTGGACCAAAGCTATAAAGTCAGTTATTGTGGAATTAGGATTTAAATCGAGGCATCCAGATGACTGGCTTCCGCAGAATACCTGTAGAATGTTTTCACTGCTTCTGCAAAGGACAGAGAAGCACAGTGGCATTTGGGAAACCATTCCCTGTTGTACCACAATGGCCCTCCCTGCTCTCTCTTCTACTGGTACCTTTGCCTCTTTTTCATAAAAATGCACCTTGACCGTCACTGTGCGCCTTTCCCTGAGCCACCAGCTCCTCACTCAGGCAGCAGATCAATGCAGGCCCAGGGCCAACAAACTTTGAGGCTTTTGCACTAACTTTACAGTCAGTTCAAATTCCTAGTGTTCTTTTGCTGCATTTTCGGATTGATTCCTTTCCTCCTGTGCCAGGTTAGCACCATTATCTCTTACTATTCTCAAAGGGAAATATTGCTTAGAATTATATAGCAAAAGCAAAATGCGGGGAGAATGTGCTCTGATGGCTATTGGGAGGGCTGTGTCTTTCCTTCTGAAGCAGCATCACTTTGTGGCATGAGCCTGGATTCCAGAATCGGAAAGCCTGAGTTCAATTCCCCACCCTGTTCTGTTGGCTTTGAGCAAGGTATTTAACCTCTCCAGGCCTCAATTACCTCACCTGTAAAGTGAGAATAATAATGGTATCTCCTTCATGGGGTTGTTCTGAGGATTAAATTGGTAATTACATGTAAAACTTAGAGCACAGTGCCTGGCACTTAATGAGCTCTAGATGGGGTATGATAAAGAAATACAACTCCTTCAGGAGTACAAATGCTGGATCTTCCATTGATCTGAGTGTAAAATTATCCATATGTTCTTTGAAAAAACAATATTTGGACAGTTAGCATCAAGTGAAAAATGTGAAAACCCAAAATCCATAATAAATTCCCATGCGTCATTTTGACTATGTAACTCTTGGAATACAAACTATTTTCAGTATTGCTCTGAAAAGTCTCTCACTCTCTCACTCTCTCTCTCTTTCTCTCTCTCTCAGTAGTTATAAACTATTACTTCAGACATTCACAATTCTACCTTATTTTCATAAACATCATCATCTCCAGAGTTAATTCCTTGACAAGATTTCCCAGGAAATGGCTGAAGGCAACACCATATTTACATCTAGGGGGCGACTATTAAGCAGTCCAACCTGTGGAGGGTTTTAGTCCTTTGTAAACACCCTGCCTCGGTCAGACAGGACTTGTCCTCTACTCTTATCTTTTTTCCCTTAACTTGACTGCCCTTACCACCTGTAAAAGGAACACCTTGAAAAGATTAATTATTAATTTCAAAAAAGTCACTTCAAACGCTTCAAAAGTCAACGTAGGAGGGGGAAAACCCCAATACCTGGTTATACAATCACACTTAACATTAGTGACTTGATCATTTTATTTATTCTTTCTTTCTGCCTTTAAAAATAAAAGGTCAATTCAGTTTTATGGCATCTGAGATATAAACGGATATGAGTTTAAGATGTGGTGGTGTTAAAATATTTATTGGTTAAATCTGACAGTCATATTTATAGTCTTATCTCCAAAGACCTGTGAAATATACATTATTAAATGGAATCTATATTGAGAGATTTTGCTCCGAGTATACATAATATGCCTGTTTAGTTTCTTTGCACGCACCTTTTTTAAGCTAAAGATTTCAATGGCTTCTGGATATTCAACTTTTTTTTTTAATATCTGTGGAATTGAGCATGTAATAAACCACTATGATTGACAGTTTGGGAATTTCCTAGAGGTGGATCTCTAGCGCTAACTATGGAACTGAAGATTTTCAACATAAGATACCAAAGCTTCAGAAATTATGTTTTCTATTTTTTCAAACAAAATATTAGGTCACTTTAGCCCACATGCTCCTTCAAGTAGCTGTAAAAATGACTCAAAGATTATAAGCTATCAAATATTTATAGTTTTGGTGTTTGGGATCTTTCCAAGCTCCAAAGAAATTCGTACATTAGACTAATTTTAAGTGCCTAAAATATACAAGATTAGTTTCTGTTAAGATAAAGCAAACTAATAACAATAGCTAGAATTCACAGGGTGCTCACTCTGTGCAAGATACTGCTCTAAGTACATTCCAGGTGACAATTCATTTAATTTGCCCCAAACCTTATGAACAAATAATACCCTATGGTCTTATTTCCCCATTTGATAAGAAAACAAAGCCCAGAGAGGAAAATCATTTGCTGGAAGACATACATCTAGTAAAGGTAAAACTAGGGTATGAACCAAGGCTGTCTGACTCTAAAACAACCTTCTTTGGAATTTATTTTAGTCCTTAAGGAGCTTTCAGCATAGTGGGAGAAAGGAAAGAAGAATAAAATATACAGGCAATCACAGAGTAAGCCATAAACTGTAGAAGAAAGAGTGTTAAGGAGTTGAAATAAAGGAGGAATTACACCTATTTTTGTCTGAACTGAAAAGTTTTAATAAAGGAAGAGGCATATTGACTGGCACATCAGGGATGGTTTATGTTTAAGGAGTTGGAGTTGCCCCAAGGCATCCTCAGAGCTGTGTGGTATGAGGCATGGTGTGGGAAGAACAAGTATGTCAGTTTGGTAAGGGACGGGATACAGAGAGAACAACAGTGGTAGGTGAGTCTGGAGAGTAAAATGAGCTCGAAAATTGTTGAAGAATATTAAATGCTAGATCAAAGAGTTTTGGAACTTAGCAATATATAGGTTTTAAGAATTTTTAAATGAGTAAAATGATTAAAGCACTGTAGGGAAAATATTTACATAGCACAGGAATTTTATCATATTTTTCACCTATTCCATTCCTACTTCCAACCTATGTAAGATAAAATATCTATACTAAGAATGGAAAATAGAAGAGGAAAAATGGAGATGAGATGTACTTCTAGTAAGATCAAGGAGGAGCCAGTCGTTACAATCGCTATCAAGTTAAGTCTAAGTGAGTCCTTTGCAGGATGGACAGCACAGAGGAGAACTCGTGGGGCCTTGGTTCCGCTCCTTGGCCGTACTTTAGAATCACCAGGGGCTTTTCCAGTGTATCAATGCTCAGGACCCATCCCAAGCCAATTACATCAGAATCTCTGAGATTCCAATCCATATGTCAGTATTTTTTAAAGTTACCAGAGAGATTTTATTGAGAACTATTGCTCTAATAAGTTGAGTAATGAGGATTTGATCTTCAGAGTTGACAGTAGTAACAATGGAAAAGAAGGGAGGAATCTTAAAAATAGTACGAAGGAAAAATCAATATTTCCTTTTGAAAGTGCTGTGAGAATTGTTCCCTTAACTCCCCCCACCAAAAAAAAAATTCCCTTTCACACAAGATAAATTTGGAAAATTTGACATTCTTGCAGAGCATAAGGCTCCATTGTTACCAAGGCAAAAGATTGCAGAGCTGGGGGGCTGTCACTTATGTGGCCTCGCTCTCCCTCTCTTTACACTAGAGTTATTAATACCTCTCCTATCTCCTTAATGGGGGATTTTAGGAAGATCAAATGGAATAATACAGAACAAAGAACTGATCAAACGAAAAGGAGGCACTATATTCATGTTGGCTATTACTTTAAACAGAATCATACTTAGTAGCTTCATTTTAAACTTATCATTTCTACTCCTCTGGACTGATAAACTAACTTTGTGATTGCATGATATATGTTTTAAAACATCTTTTAAAGTTGTTTCTGGCATTTCAACAGGTTGAACCTCAAATTCTAGATCCATTGGTTGTGCTCATTGCTCCACCAGCAGAATTGATTCTTCTGATACTTCACTTGAAATAATAGCAGCAACCATGCTGCATATTTTGATAATCCCTTATAGACTCAGGTGTTGGTTACCTTTGATTGAATGTGTAACTGGGATGGCAACAGCCAAGGCTGTTTTCTCCCTGTTGTCTTTGTGAACCTTTCCTGTGTTTCATATGACAACATTCAAACAAGCTCAAAGGACAACTACTGACCACTGTTACTTAGAAGTTGTTTTTGAGTATTTTCCAATGTGCTACCAAACTGTAATTGACCAATTTTCTGTTATATTTTTAAAAGCTGTAAGGGAAACAGATTAGAAATGGAGCAAAATGAGTTTGAACCACTTCCTTTAAAAATGCAAGACAATTGCAACTTGCCACGCACCATTACCCATTAAAATCCTATCCAGTCCCAAAATTATGAATATTAGTTATTTCATCCAGTACTTTACATTTCCAAAATGTTTTACAATCACATTTGGTTAATCCTCATAAAATCCCCTTGAGACGTGATAGTGTTAATATTCTCATTTCATAGCTAGAGAAATCAAGGTTCAGAAAAATTAAATAATGGTATAAGTGATTGAGCAAGCCAATCGAAAAGCAGGCTTGAAAGTCTGTGTAGCCACCCTCTCCTTTCTGCAGCTCACTGCCCTCCCTGAGAAATTTTCTTGCTAAAGTGCTCCACTGGACAAAAATGTTCTTTCCCGTTACTCCAGGGCCCTACTGACCCCAAAGCCTTTATATTTGGTAACGGGTTCACTAAGTAATCAAAAAAAGAATTTTTGAAATATTATTTGTGTTCTTTGTAATTCAAATATCTTTGTTTAAAAAAAAAAAAGGACTGATCCATAAGACTGAGAAACTGTCTAAGATAATTCCTGAATCAAACACTGCTTCACGCTGTGGAAGTGGTAAGCAGTAGAAAGCCAAATGATAGGTTTAGGCCAAGGAAAAATTTACAGAAGCAAGTGAACTCAGTTTTCCCTGTTCTGCTTTTTTCCCCCTGTTTCTTCCTTCCCAACTGTATCAGTGTTTAACCAACAAAATTTATTTATTCAACATACTGTTACTGGGAGCCTTTTACGGGTCGGGCACTTCATGAAATACTGGAAATATACATGAATGAATAACAAATACACTATCCCTGCTCTGTGGTTCACAGCTTAGTAGGGGACATAGATAAATAAACAAATAGCTCAGTCTACAATGTGCTACATACTGGTGCTGAGTGAGGAGCAAAGTGGGGTGGGAACACAAAGGAAGCAGCAATTAACTCGGCCTGAAGAAGCAGAGAATGTCTACAGCAGAAGCCCCTTCTCAGATAGGTCTTGAGTGGGTGCACAGGAGTTTGCCAAGGAGAGGAAACAGCACATTTTTTTAAAGTGACATTCTTTCTAAGGATTCTATATTATCACTTGAAAAAGCAAGTAGTATTTTTCTGAACTAGGACCTTCTCTGCCACTTTCCCCAAATCGCAATCTATTAAACAGCTCATTATATATTTCCTATTCCACAGCCTAAGTCTAAGTACTAAGGAACCATGGAAACATCACATGGTAAAAAGACGGATGAATTTGAATTTAGGAACCCGAAATGTAAGGTCATTAGCTGGGGAGAAGAGAAAGGAGAAAAGAAAGAGAGAGAAGGTATAGAGCAGGGAAATGAGAGAGAAGAAGCAATTGACATTAGTATGCACAAAATAACTCTCTTGAGTGTGATGACATTTGGGCCTTATGAAGTTTTTGTATCAAACGGATTCATGATTGTGAGAGTGTTTTGTAAAACGAAGAAACTATACAAATAAATGCCATGATTATTAAGAGCATCCTTCAGCCTATATTGGAGCTGGGTTGCATTCTCCCAGATCCAAATGCAGCTGGTCTAGAACAGCCTTGTCTGCAGAGGAGACAGAGATGAGGGGAGGCCTGGGAAGATCTGAAAGAGCATATGTGTGCACAGGGGTGTGACCTCTTTCAGCTCTGTTGCATTACAGAGAGAATTTCCTGTGCCAGCTCAGCCATAGCCTGCCTTTCCTACAGGATATCAAGCTCCAAGTTTACAGTTCCTATCAGGGAGTCTCTTTGTTTGAACAAAGCCTCATTTGTTAGGAAGTGTCACAGATCAGTGTGTATCAGATGCAAGATTGAATGTCCCTCAAGCACAAAGACTTGCAAAGCTATGCCAGGATACCAGCAATGGGGCTTTTCACCATGAGAAAACAGATGGTCAGAGAGGAAAAGGCCAGTCTTTATGGAAAAGAAATCCTTCCAACCATCCCCTGCCCCTGTGCCCCACTCTCCCTGTGCTCCCCTCCCTCTTTCACTCCATTGCTCTGACAGGGAAACATTCGATACGCTGCAACATCATCTGATGTTTGTGTCCTTTTAATTAAACCAAGAGATCTGGAATAGGGATGCCCTTGTCTTTGCAGAGAAATGATTTCAAAAAGAAGATAATAGAACCTCTTTTTCTTCAGGCTTGCAAGAGGCTTGTGTGTAATTTGTCCTTTGCAAGAGCAATCAAAGATAACTGGTGTGCAATTGATTACGGGCTTTGTGTCCTTTTAATTACTTGTTTCTACACACTGGTTTAGTTACATGCTGAAAGCAGATCCGTCTGAGTTCCCTCTAAGCTGCAGTGCTTTCTTTTGCTTACATGGCTTAATAATAAAGCTATTAGTAAGCCACCACCACATTGAACAATCCTATCAAATCGGGATAGATCTTGAATCTTGATTCTCCTAATAGGCTATTAGATGTTTTCATGGAAAACAAGGTTAAAGAATGTTATATCATTGCTTAACTATAGAAAAATATTCTACAATTTTAGGAGGGTAAAGTCTTCTTTATCCCAAAGT
Source organism: Avahi laniger (assembly GCA_963575035.1). Lineage (NCBI taxonomy): Eukaryota > Metazoa > Chordata > Mammalia > Primates > Indriidae > Avahi > Avahi laniger. Next base: position 20,076 of record CAUYSK010106622.1, read on the forward strand.
AGAGTTCACAGGGCAGAAAAGTTAGAATTTATACACCAGGTTTTTAGTTTGTTTTTTTAATTTTAATTAACAAAGATAAAAATAAAATTTTTCTTTCTTTTTAGTGACCACTAATCTATAGACTTAGAAACTGAATTCCTTTGAAAAACCATAGGGGGAAAAAATGCTAACACAATGCATAGATCAAATTTTTTGTTTGTATTCAATGTACTGAAAATTCAGTCAAATCAGTAAATGCCAGATGAAAATACAGGAACAATTTTATTATTATTTTAATTTCTCTACCTAAACGAGTCAGTAAAAAAGGAGCTTTGTAATGATAAGAAAACTGACTAAATAAATCTCTACACCACTATTAACTTACTTTCTGCTAACTAACACCCTAGAGAGAAAGAAAAGCTAAACACATTGTAACCACATCAAAGAAACCCGAATAATTTCAAATTTAGACTCTGAGATCACAGCTGTTGAAATAGGAAATGAATGGAAAGCCTAGTAAAATGTGTGATCCCCACTGAGGACACTAGATCTGGGGCCCCAGCCTCCTGCTTTAACAAATATCCGTAGATATGAACTCCTTGTGTATGGTGAACCCACCCCAAACCCTGGGAAAGTCTCCTAGTCTAGATGGCCGCCCAGCTGCCATGCTCTCAGACCCTTCCCATAGCACTTGGGCCATGACGATAGATGATAGATTTCTCCTGCTTCCCGGGGATGCTCCCCACCTTACAGGCACGTGTCTGCCATCAAGTGCTCCTTGTGTTCTCGGCAACATGGGAATATAGAAACGTACCTTCTTTGAAGCAGTATTCCTTCTGGCAAAAAGTGGATAGTCTAGGCAGGGAAATGAATCACGAACTGAAATAATCAGTGTAAAATGAACATTATGAGTCTAACTTACTCAGAGGAAAAGGAAATCCATACTCAAAGAAGAGACAGATGAGAGGTCATTGAGTGTGTGGGACTGAAGCTTAAATGGAACTAGAGCAGAGATGAAGAACTCCAGCATGGAGTCATGAGCGACCATGAGACGGGCAGGAGCTATGCACAGGGAGAATGGAAACTGAAGAACTGTGGGTAGAATCAGGATGATTGCAAATAATTCTAATGCCGGACAGTCTTTTGTGAGAGACAAATATTTATCTGGTACCTTCTGTATGGAAACTCTTGAGCTGAACACTAAAGAGTATAAAAGAAAGAAGACATAGTCTCTACCCCCGTGAAACTCACCAGCAGATGGAAGAGAAAAAGGGAGCATATCAAGCACTCAAAGTTACCATGTATCTATATGCCATTCTAGCAGATCTTTATACTTATATTAATAAAATAGCATTGTTTATTTGATACGTTTATCTTATACCCAATGTAATGTATTATCCTGCTGAGAGTCGTAAGACGTGGTCCTATGCTGTGTTCCTCCATGTTAATTATTAGCACCGTTTGATGAATTCAGCCACCCATGGTTCTCTTCCCCTCTCCAACTGCTGCTTTCTTCAGCAATTTCTGTCTCTATCATCACAGAATTTCATGTAGCTCATATTGGATCTCTCCTTTAATCTTTCACGTCATCAGAGTTCTTCCACGAGGTTCAGCCATTTGTATAATATGTTTCTTATAACACTTAAAGATTTGATTTTATACACACACACACACACACACACACACACACACAGCATTCTTAGTAATAAAATGCTGGAGTTTTGATGCAAAAACCACACCGATCTGATCTTTGGAAAAATATACCTAAGCATTATAATATGTGACTTAATGAAATATATGTCCAAGCACTGCATTTATTTAGTTCTGTAATAGAATTATGAGCAAAGCACTGTGGGCGTACAGAAGGAGGACAACAAGCAAGTAGATGGAAGTAAATTTAATATAGAGCTCCTGAAGGTTAAATGTAAATTTTCCTTGGGTACAAAATGAGTATTCTATGTAGCATAATCTAAAAACAGATAAGGCCCCCCTCCTCATTTTTTCTGTTCCTCTTCCTTTGGCAAATCCTTTTCAAAATTATTTAGAAATGAAGTATTTCTGGTTTCCTTCCCTTACAAATGCCTGCCCTACAGAACACACATTGTCGGTGGGCTCTGATGCAAATCACTTCTCAGTAGAAGCCACTCTGCCATTATACTCTAATTTGCAGCCAAGCTGGCTTTCAGCTGGTGCCTTGTCCTTGGGCTATCGTTCACTGTCAGGGCCTCTCCGGGATGTGCCAGCTGTTCTCTTAACGACAGAAAAGGAGGGAAGCAGTCATAAGTCACTGACTTCCAAGAAAAGCCTGCTTTGGCTGCCATTGTTCCTCTTTGGTTCCGAAACATAAAATCATGTAGCCATGATCAGGGCTGCACCTGGACAAATTTATGAAATGTAAAATATTTTCCTTAGTTAATATCCATTTTCCCTTTGTCACTACTCTTTACCAGTCCTCAGGCTGGACCTGGCAGTTCCAGAACTTATTCAGACTACCCTGTCTGAATCAAAATTTAATCTATAGACCAGTTATTCTCAATTGAAAGGCCAATACTTAGCCCCAACATATCTCACACGTGCACATATATACACACACATGTGCAAAATTTTTTTTTGAAGCACAATCTCATTTTCTTGCCTTTCTATTTTTAGTAGAGACGGGTCTCGCTCTTGCTCAGGCTGATCTCGAACTCCTGAGCTCAAGCAATTCTCCCGCCTCGGCCTCCCAGAGTGCTAGGATTGCACCTCGCCCTGGCCACAAGTGCAAAACTTTGCATACAATTTCAGGTAATTTACAAAACTTTCCCTGAAGCCAACCCAAGATAAGAAGTTCTGTTTCAACCTTTTTTTTCTCTTCTTTCTCTTTCTTTTCTATCTCCATCCTTTTTCCCATTTCTCACACCTCATTCCCTGGTAGATAAAAGCTTTCTAATTCAATTCGTAAGAAAGTGTTCAAAAAATATTTTGAAATAGTCTTTAAATTTTTATTTATGTTTTTCAAAAGAGAGTCAATAAAATAATTGATTATAGCACTGACAAAAGCCAAACTCTAAAAGGAACCATGGGTTCACTGCTCCTGTGCCCTCTGCTCTCACAGCTACTATTGAGACAACTGCAATAAATTTGTTTTGCGAAACTTTGAGTATGACTCATAAGGAATTCTGAAGAGAAATTTCATATTTTTCTTCTTTTTCAGGGTAATTAAATATCAACTTGGAGAGACTAATGGTTAAAATCTCCTTCTTTTTGGACACTGAGCAATGGTTATCCAATTTTAACAGCTGTCGACTGCCTCCCAATGATGATGTTTTCAAGAAGCACCATTTGTTTTTCAACACAGCTGCAGGTGGTGCTTGCTCATGTGTAGGCAAGACGCTAAAACAGCTCACTTGGTATCCTCTCTCCTCCTGGGGCTTTCAAATGGCTCTGGCCTTCTCCAGGAAAGTGAAAGTAATTAACTAGTTAGAAAGATTAGTGAGAGTATATCACAAGTAAATACACCATATATGCAAAATCGGTGAGAACTGAAGGAAGACTTTTAAAAATATATATGGTGTATTATAATGTCCGTCCATTTTATATACTAAAAAGTAATAAGTACAGTATCTTGAGTATTTCATTAGATGGGTGAGCTCTGAAATTCTGATTAATTCCACCTGATAATTTAAATGATTTCATTTCTATACTAAAATTTTAAAAAATTGAAAAAATGAGCAAATGCATTGTGTCACATTTTAGACAACATTGGATCTTTGTTAAGTTCTTGAAAAGAATTGAACAAAAAGAAACCTTTGAGGCCCCATGAAAGAAGATGAGGCCATTATCAGTCCTACATTCTAAAGTAGAAATGACAAGAAAAAAAAACATGATGTATGTGCTACTGTATCCCCCTTTATGCCTATTTTAAACATTATTAATTGATGACACATTTTTCTGCTTAGCCTGACATAGTCTCAGAAACCTTCTGAACAGGCATTCTCTACCAATTATTTGGAAGTGACGGATGAGATAAAGGTCATTGCTATTTTTGTGCTAGATCATTGATAGAGTCACCCGGCCATTGCAAATACAGGACTACCCAAGTTTCATATGGGTTAGGGAGACAAAGATTCAGTGTAACTGCATCTCCATGCCATGTGACTGGAGCAGGGCTCATAAATCGCGGCCTGTGGGATAAATCTGGCCTGCTGTTTTTGCAAATAAAGGTATATTGGAACAACATCACACCCATTTGTTTATGTCTTGCCTATGACTACTTTCCCTGCTTTGGATTACATAACAAGCTAGTTTGAGTTGGAGTTTTCACTTTCATTCAAGAATGACACATATTTCAGAACTTTTTATAATATGAGAAAGAACAAAATAACAGCCTGTGATTGGCTTATAGATACCAGATGCATTTGTGTTTTGAGAACCATAAAAGCATGCCCCCAACACTGAAAACAGACATGAAATGTGATACAAAGCCAAGAATTCTTTCCCTTCCTGTTTCCCTCCCTTCCCACTTCCTTTCCTTCCCATCAGCTATTCCTCCAGCATGGAGATCCAAGCATGGCTTTTTTTCCCTTTTATCTTTAGTTGACACATAATAACTGTACATATTTATGGGGTGAAATTTCAATACATGTATACAATGTGTAATGATCAAATCAGGGTAATTTGCATATCCGTCACCTCAAACATTTACCATTTCTCTGTGTTGAGAACATTCAAAATCCTCTCTTTTAGCTTTTAAATATATACAATAAATTAGTGTTAACTATACTCATCCTACAGTGGTATAGAACACTAGAACTTACTCCTTCTATCTAACTATAATTTTATATCCGTTAACCAACCTCTCCATATCCTCCCTTCCCACTACCTTTCCCAGCCTCTAACAACCATAATTCTGCTCTCTACTTCCGTGAGCTCAATTTTTTTAGCTCCCACATATGAGTGAGAACATGCAGAGTTACTCTTCCTGTACCTGGCTTATTTCACTTAACATAATGACCGCCAGGTTTGTCCATGTTGCTGTGAATAACAGGATTTCATTCTTTTTATGGCTAAATAGTATTCCATCGTGTGTATATACACATTTTCTGTATCCAGTCATCATTTGATGGAAATTTATGTTGATTCCATATCTTGGCTATTGTGAATAGTGCCAGGCACAGCTTTTACATATCCTGCAAGGCCTTTTTTTAAAACGGAGACAACTACATACTGGTGATTTACATGGTCAAACATCACGCAAAACAGTTTGCCATTCCTGCCAGCGCTCGGGCCATGCGGCTCACGACTGTTCTGATAAGGAGGTACTATGCAGTCAGCACTGCACCGCACTGTCGTTTCAATCTACAGTGTGAGCTGCTGCGTACATTCATGTTAAAGGCAACTCTGATAAAGTCCATCTATTTTTTAATAGCATTCTGTTCTCAACATATTGTTTGTTATTCTTATAAAAAATACAAATCAAATTAATTCCTTCAGGAGTTTTAAAGACACAAAAACAGAAAAGAGGGTAGGGAATTAACAGCTGTATGCTCTCTCATGCCCAACTTCATTTATTCCTGACAACATTCTATGACATAGAAATTATTCTACTTTATATAGAGAGGTTCCTGACATAGATGAACCCAACAGACAATCATTACTAATTGGACACAATTCTTGTGACTAAACTGACTAGTGAAACCTCATTCTCATCCTTACAGATTGTTTCTACAGAGAATGATTCCTGTATTGCTGTGCCATGTCATAGGTTTTTTTTGTGTGTTTTTTAATTATTCCGAAATTCTGATATCGGAAGAGAAGCAAGTGGGGGGTATCAAAAAGCAAAGGGGAAAAGACTTAAAGAAAATATTGGGAAAAGAGGCAACAGATAAAGATCTGGGAAAGGGGAAAGAAGAGTGTTATTTCTCATCTTAGAAATTACTGTTAAAGCATATCCCCAAAAGATATGCTCATCTCTAGCTAAAGAACCAGATGAAACCATGTGAACGCCGGGTATGAGCAGATACGTATTTCATAATCTCTTCAGTGCCCATGTTGGGAGGATAATAAAGCCCTTTGATGGGAACTTCAATGAATGCAATGGCAGCCTGGCGTTATTTAATCGCGCCACACCTGGCACAGAGAGGACAGATTTCTGAGAGGTTTTGCTAGCAAGAATAAAAGGATTCCTAGTAGGAAATTCCTGTGGGGGCGCTATAGCTGGGTCAATCGTGAAGACTCCAAAGTCAGTTTAGGCAACACAGTATTGTAGAATGGCTACCTGCTCACTTCATATGTGCCACGATGCCAAACTCACAGCTCACCTTACCACAGAGCGCAATATTGCTTGAGAGCAAAAGAATAGCAGCAGCAAATAATAATTAAGACTTTGGCAGCTGTCTATCTGACTGCACAAGAGGTCAGTGGGTCAGTGACAGGCTCTGTCTCTTTAAGAGGCATTTTCCAAGAGACTGACAAATCTCAGTATTTTCATCCCTGTTTATCAAGAAGGTGATGAACTGCAACCATATTCCATTGCTTTTTCATGGCAGACAGATTTGGTGGATATCACTCAGGTTTATTCTGCTTTATTCAGCACATTTTTGTGTCAACTGAGCCTTAAAGCAGCACCGTTGTACAAAACCAGCACAGATATCACACAAATAATGTGACTGCTCTTGCTTTCTCCCAACACCACGCTTTCCAGAAAAGGGCAGATTTAACCATACAATGGTTTAATGGGGAGTTTCCCTTCTCTTTATGCCAATCCAGATTGGTCAAACAGCTTAAAACATTTCTAGGTCCTCCTTTCTTCAGCAGAATTCACTAATCTCTAACAACCAGTGCTTCTCTGTGCTGCCTCTTCCTGCCGCTACACGGTGGGAGCAAAGAGCACGAAGTCTGACGCTGGACTACCTGAACTCATGTTCCCGCTCTGCCACTGTGTAACCTTGGGCAAGTTAATTAACCTTTATAAGCCTCAGTTTACTCATCTATAAAATAAGGGAACTCTGCCTTGTAGGGTTGTTATGAAGTTTAAGAAGCTAGTGTACTCAAAACACTTGGTAGACTACTTTCAATAGCTTAAGAAAAACTCTATCTATAGATCTCTATCTCTCCCCACCCCCAGGGTTATGATCATTCATTCTAATTGTCAGAATATTTTATGATGGTCTTTTAAAAATATCTTGTGGAAACTTATTTTCCCCTTTTTTTTCAGTCAGCAGGCTTTTCTTTAGAGCTAAACAACATACACCCAGCTCTCCCCCTCTTTACCCATCTGTGACCTCTGACCCATTTATAATAAGACTTCCTGGCTCCTTTTGACTCCAACAATAGGCTGTTACTATTTCCTTCCAGAAAAAAGAATATAAGGGATAAAGTACAGTTGAAAAGAAAAAGAAAAGAAAACCAGATGTATCTCATGCTTTCTGGGCTAGAAGATTCATATGACCTTTTCCTGGAATCTCATTTTGGTGGTTGAGATTAACCATCTATATGATATTTAGGATACTTGCACTAGAAAAAATAAAAACAGAAAAGATCTTCAGATCCCATTTTAATACAACTATGCATCTTTTTATACTCAGTAGTTGATAAATTTTAAATTGTTAAATGATTTTAATAGAAAACTGGATCCATAAAAAAAAGGTCTAACTATTCCCACAAATAGCAACACCTTGTCTTGAGATTTGCTGTATGAAGCAGCCAGTACTCACAAAGCAACACCTTTAGCTAGATGAGTTATTTACTCATTGACTTCAATATTCCTGCCATTCTTTATCAATGAAAAAGAAAATGACTGAAAATCAAGGTAAGTAGGGAAGAAAAAAGAAAAGAATGAAAAAGGAAGGAAAATAACTCTGATGGACTAAAGACTTAGTGTGAAATCCTCATCATCCTTTCAATTCTCTCTGAATTAAGCAAGTAGCACATGACACGTGCTGAAGGTGTATCAATGGTGCAAGCTGTACAGATGAGCCCATCTGGTATGCAGGTGTTTTCACGGATGTTCCTCAGCCAAAATTCCAGGGGGGTAGCTAGCATTTTTGTGAAACCGGCTTCATACGAGTACAGGAAAAGAAAGAGGGAGACCACCCACTGATAATAAATAGCGCCACTTTTAGGTTGACCACGTGCTCTCAAAGAGTGATTCTTAAATTTCATATGCATCAGAACCACTTGGGAAACTTTAAAAAATGCAGAATCTC
>CAUYSK010106627.1:0-16662 GCA_963575035.1 Avahi laniger
TATATATATATATATATGTCCATTTTTGCCAAATGACACACACAGAAGTGAGACTTAAAGTCACTGTTGAGTAAGTGTACGATGCATGTCTTTGGACAGAATGAAGAAAAAGTCTCTGAAAGAGAAAAATCAGACACAAAAACCTTTGCACCCAAATTTTTAAAAAATATTGGTGTAGATATAGGGTCTCTAAAATAATCTCTGAATGGATGCTGTTTATTAAATGTTTGAGTCTGACATACTTCACAATGGAATCCAAATAGAAATGGAATTTTCCTTGGAATAGAGCTGACATGTAGTGACTTAAAATTAAAATGTATGAAAAAGCAATAAGTGAACCAGTTATTAATATAAGCCAAACTCAAGATTTTTAAATCCCTTCCAAAAGTTTTGAGAGGGTTTAAATTAATGTAGACACAATTCCTGACCTGCCTGGGCAATTTACCCAGTGATTTGCAACAGTACCGTGTACATGTTCGTAACGCTCCTTTCGATGAGTTCATCCTGCCGAGATTGCGGTCACCTTCATCCTTCAGCTGACCACTAGTAAGAATTAGAGACTTATTTGTAATCAACCATGGTACCTGGCACTAGCATCCTGTTTTAGTAAAGCTCAGTATTTAAAAAAAAAAATCTTAGATCATTTTTTCAGGGCATATTTACACTAAGAGCAATGCTAAGGCATAGTTTTGGGAGAGGAGACAGCCTAACCGCTAGGGGGAAAAATAGAGAAAAATTGAAAGTATCATAAAATTGCAGAGTAGTCATCCTATAATAACGCCCTCCACATAGAACTTCCCCGTTGTACTCATCCCTTTAGTTGTCTGTGCAGAAGAAGAGTGCCAATGTTCTTTCTGGCTGAAGGTGACTGAAAACAAATTTTTCTCACTTCTTGTTTCTGTGGGTGAATATTCCTCCCCTAAAATGATTTCCTCTAGTTCTCTACTGCAAGTGACTTTTTTTTTATTTGGGCATATTATGGGGGTACAGATGTTTAGGTTACATGTATTGCCCTTGCCCTACCCCCAGTCAGAGCTTCAAGCGTGTCCATCCCCCAGACGGTGCGCATCGCACTCATTATGTTTGTATGTACCCATCCCCTCCTCCCCCCTCCCATCTGCCCGACGCCCAATGAATGTTATACCTATATGTGCACTTAGGTGTTGATCAGTTAAGACCAATTTGATGGTGAGTACATGTGGTGCTTATTTTTCCATTCTTGGGATACTTCACTTAGTAGAATGGGCTCCAGCTCTTTCCAGGAAAATACAAGAGGGGCTATATCACCATTGTTTCTTGTAGCTGAATAGTACTCCATGGTATACACATACCAAATTTTATTAATCCACTCATGTATTGATGGGCACTAGGGTTGTTTCCACATCTTGCAAGTGACTTTTTTGTTCTCAGTAGTATTATTCCTGCCTTTGTATCGTGACCTCCTCAAAGGAAGGACTGTCTTGTTGATCTTTGCTCCTGCTCCGGTCATCAGCAGAGTATTATGGTCTGCCATCCATTGATAGCAGTTTATCACTAGATGACAGCTGTCGTTCACCTATCTCCCCACTAGATTGTAGCAATAGGTTAAGGCAACGCTGTTTCTTTCCCTGACCCTTTATGGGCACCCCGCACCATGATTTGCACATAGCAGGTGCTTAATAAACATTTACTTAATTGAACTAAAACAAAAGCAAAAGCAAGCTTTTGTTTTGTAACTACAGTCTGCCTAATTTACCCTGCCTGGTGAGGTTAAACCCCGAGCAAAGATGCCGTAGGAGTCAGGAGACCGAGCTGTAGCTGGCTGTGCTCCGACCTTGGACCTTGCCTGCGTGGATGCTTCATTTCCTGTCTGCCTGTTGGGGAGGTACAATGCTATAAAGATGCTTTGGGGAGAGTTTACATTATACAGACACAGGTGTTATTACTTCCTTTACAAGTTCCAATAGCAAAAAAATTATAATGAGCATTTAGTAAATGTTGGCTGGCAGTGGTAAATACTGTTTACTCCCCAAATAAGTAAGCTGTAATACTTGTGTAATACTTTCTCACAGGTATGAACTAGGAGCTGCTCTGTTTATTGGATGGGCAGGAGCCTCACTCTGCATAATTGGTGGTATCATATTTTGTTTTTCAATATCTGACAACAACAAAACACCCAGGTACGAAAAAGAGACAAAAGTTACCTCTTAAAAAAATGCAATACTGTTCTAAATCATTATATGTGGGAAAAATTATAGATTGTTTATACGATTCTTAGAAACGTTAAAAACCCAGAATTGGGAAAGGTTAAGAATGTAGTTTTATATAATTTTTTTAAAAAAGGGCTCATCATTATCATATTATAAACTGTTTCTATAAGAAGAAATATGGGTCTAAGTACGAGGCCATGTTCTTCACCCTGGCCTCATCATAATTTTCATATAGGCAGGAATTGTTGATGAAGGTTGCTACTAAGTCTCCTAGGTTCCAGGAAAATGAGATTTAAAATATGATTTTGAAAGAGAATAACTGAACAAATGAACAAGCCATGAGTTTCTTCTACAGAGATTCTTTGTCACACCAGCTATTCAGAAATGACACTGAAGTATTTCTTGGGGCCAGAGGAAGAAAGCTAAGAAAGAGCAAAATTTAAACTTGGCTGTTTAAGTAGACAGAGACAGGCAGAAACAGTATTTTCCCACTTTTTGTTTGCCCCATGTGCGGAACAGAACCTACCAAACCGTGTCTTGCCTTTCAGAATGGGATACGCGTACAACGGGGCCACATCTGCCATGTCTTCTCGGACGAAGTATCATGGCGGAGAAGATTTTAAAACCACAAACCCTTCAAAACAGTTTGACAAAAATGCTTATGTCTAAAAGAGCTCTCTGCTGACAAGCTGTGTCTTGAGTTTGTTGTGAAAATGAACTGTTCACAAAATGATCATCAAGGCCCTCCTATAATTAACACTGAAACTATTTTTAAAATACGAATTTGAAGAATTTGTTGATTGTACGGATGTAAATGTTCTTACATAGTTGTATACTAATCATTTTCTGTTGTGGCTTTCTATAAAAAATAAACTGGTTATTTACAGGATTTGTAATATATTTTATACATTTGTAGAACATGTAAAGCATTTAGTACCAAAGGTTCAAGTATTCATAATCTAGCCTTTTTAATCATTCGTACATAGAAGTCTTTGTCCCCACTCCCTGTTTCTTTTCATTCATAGATTAAATAGAAGGTATATAAGGAATGGTGTCTTATAAACGGCATGAGGACAACCTGAGAATATTCCTCAAAAGGTGTCCATGTTAATGGACACTTTACTGGCTGCAAGCGGACTTCTAGTTCCTGACACCCGTCTTTCACGACTGTAATTCATTCTGACTGCTCGAGGAAGGGTTGATGGGGCCAGGATGTGACTGTCCTTTATGTGGCACATCCACCTTAAATTGACGGCTTAGGCCTCTCTGGCACAGAAAGCAGAGTCCTGAGACGAGGCTTCAGCAAAGGACAGTGGTCGTGGTTGCCTCTGGAGCCCGTGTGGTACTTGCTTCACTCTGAACTGGTGGGCTGAGCTCCAGCGTGTCCCACAGGTCCTGTTTATGGAACTAACTGGGTCACTGAGAGACTTGCCATCTTTCAAGACATGTAAGTTGCTCTGGGGATTTCTGAATAAAGGCACAGATTTCTGAATGAAGGCACAGGGTGGCTCTAGCCACCCTGTATAACATGCCCACAAGGGCAAGAGTGACCGCAGTTGGAACACACCTTACGCGTCCTGACTCACCCCCACCACCATCCCGTGAGGCCCCTATTGTTTCCACCTGCACTTACAGAGAAGGAAATAAGAGCAGAGAGCTTAAGTAGCTTGCCACGGTAGTGACAAAACCAGGCCTTTGAACCAGGATGGTCTAGGATAATAACATGTAGTTTCGCAGTGTGGATAAGAATTAGAATCTTACCTGACTTGGGTAAGAAACTGTCCAATATGAATCACAACATGGGTGAATATGACATTTTCCTGCAGTGTGGAAGACTTAAAAGGAAAATCACATTCTTCAGAAGTGCTCAATGGCAAAAAAAAGGAAAGGAACAAGTTTGTGAAAAAATAAAAAATTTCACACCATGGTAATCCTTGAAATCTCTTTTGCAGGGATACTAATTAACTGAAAGACACAAGGGTAGGTTAGGTGCTGCAGGCCAGTGTGGGACAGGGCTGTGTGGGTGTGCGTTTCCAACAAATTGTTTTTTATTCAAAGGTGAGCTGGTGAAGATAATACTTAGATTATACTGAAGAATTTAGGGAGGGTAGAGGATGAAGGTACAGAAAAGTTCTGTTAGTGTCCAGAAACATGCGAGCTGGGCATCAATGAGGGGCAATATAAAGTAACCTGGCCCACAGAAAAACGAATGAATGAAATCTAATAGGAAAAAATGATACAGCTAACCAGGTAAGTTATAGGAGTGACTTTTAGGACACAGACATAGCGACTTAAACATTGGGTTTACCTGGGGGAAGTTCATTATGTTTCCCCAAGCCTCTGCACTCAGGAATGAAGACATGGCAGACACAGAACGTAGAATATAGACCTGATTTAAAGCCTGCTCTTGTCACTTTCTAGTTTTGTGGCCTTTGGCGAGTTACCCAATAACTCTCAGTTTCTCACATCTTTAGGAAGAGGATTATAATGATAACTACACCTGTAAATTGTGACTAAATGAATTAATGTGTGTTTAAAATAGAACACTCCGGCCTGGGCGACAGAGTGAGATCCTGTCTCTAAGAATAAAAAATTAACAAAACCAAGTGGTTCAATAAATATTTGTTGAATAAATAACACAATGAACCAAGTGGGCCATCTTAGGCATGGTACATTTTTGTAGATTGCTTATCTCTGTCCTATTGTACGAAAATCTGAGTCAGCTTTTACTCAAGCTTGTAGAAACATACATATAAAGTGAGTATATTTGCAAGAAATGCCCCTCGTGGGGAGCTGGAAGGATTTTTTGGAGGGCAGAATGGGCTATAAGTAAAAAGGACCCTGGGGATGGGGAAGTAGAAATAGAAAAAGATTTGTTCTAGTTAGGTCAGCATGTTATATGGCATGGATTCCAAGGCAAGCTTCTTGTTTAGTAAGTCCCCTAATTAGTATAAATTTAACGCAGAAATTATCTCTAATAACTGAGCCATAGTCACAATGATGTGATGGAGGGCTTTACTGAAAAGGTTGACAAATGAAAAGAGATCCAAAATCCAACAAGTTAGTTAGTTAAAATGTTACTTTTTCCTGGAAACAAAGTACAGATAGTATCACAAAATAATAAAAAATGCAAAAAACAGTTTATATTAATTTTCTGACCTTTGACAATGTCATTGTTCAAGAATATAGCTAAATTAGTTTTGAGGTATTTTATAATATGGGTTGGGTATTTTAAAAAATAAAGAAAAACTACATACAAATAAGAATTCAGAAACAACTCAATTTTTCTATTCATGTTCTGATAAATTGGCATTTAAAATAGCTAGATTTTATTCTTAAAATATCCAAGATGAAGATTATGCTACAGAAAATAAATTTAATAGCAACATGCTAAGAGTGGCTCAAAGCTATGATAAAGGTACTTCAGGAAAATGCGTTTGACATGGACCTAGCTATATTGTTGTAATTCGAAACTTCTATATGAGAAACAACCAGTCTAACCTTTAAGATTTCACTGATTCCACTAATTCAATTTTAAGGGTACTAACAGAATTTTATAAGATAAACACTTCCAATGTGACAATATACATGAGAAAAAAATGTTTTAAAAGTTTTAATAATTCAAACAAAACCCTGCTGTAAGTTAAAAAAAAAAGTTAGTTGGAAAAAAAAACCCAATTAACACTACAGTACCATTCTGAAGAAAAAACTTTTTATGACTTCGATGACAGGTTATTTTTAAGCAGAAGTCTTAAATGCCTTTATATGCTTCAAAATACTGTTGGCAATTTGTTTTTCAATACTGAATTAGGTGCCATTAAAGAGACCCTTGTTCTTTGAACCGGCTTCCTTGTTATTGTGGGAAACGCTGTGAGACAGGAGCACTGGAATCGGGGAGGCAGGTTACTGAAATACTGTTGGTTTCTGGAAGAATCTTCTGACGTGTGGAATTTTAATTATACATCTGAAGAGTCACTCCAATCAATCACAGTTACTAGGCTGCTTTTTAATGTGTTTGATTCATTTTCTTGAAGTCCTGTGGGGGAGAAGGAAGAAGAGGAAGAGAAGGCCCCAGTGGTTAAACGAGCACATGGCTAAGCTGTAGACATCTGTAATTTCATATTGTCATTTATCACTCAGTGTCCGAATCTGTTCACGAATCCCCCCTCGCCCAGCCCCCACGAGGTATGTAAGAGGCTACTGTAGAATCCAACCATGATTATGAATTGGCCACATCTCTAGGACTCACTCACAGGACCCTTGGATGTGACCTTGCCCCCCGCAATCTATAAGCTCCCAGGCAGCAGGGGCCCCTCCTCCTTCCCCAGCACTCAGCAGGGGCCCAGATGTTCAAAGCGCTCAGTACATTTGTGTTGTTACTGACTCTGAGTGAGTCGGTAAAGAGAGAAGAATGAAATTATTAATAGCAAGCCAAGTAGAGATTACATGTTAAAAACAGATTTTCTAGGGTAGATGGACTTAAAAGTGAAGTTAATTAAAAAGTGCCATGATTTCGAAACACTGAAATAGCAGAGTGCAGAGAATTCCACTCAAGTGCGACTCTAGAAATGTTTTCTTTGAGGGGCGCGGGGTCACGGTGTTGGGGGAAGAGACAGGAGATGTACTTGGGGCATCCTTGTGACCCGTGTATTTAAAAGTCTGTAACAAAAACATGGTTTTCTGGTTTTCAGTGATCAGAGTCGATCTTCAGGCGCGGCACAGATAACTTCTCGGCGGTTACGTGACAGCCGTGTTATAACGGGAGAGTGTGGCAGTTAAGGTGCAGGAGATGCGTTGGTGGGAGGCAAAAGTGGCGTGAAGGACAGAGGAAGCAATGGCTCATCTTACAAAGGGGGTGCGAGAGATATTGCTGAAGATGGAACGAGCAAATGTGGTGATGTGCATGTATTCATTTAAAATTAGACGGGGGTACAAAAATAGTGAAGGGGGCATGAGAGCTGTAGAGGGTGGTGAAGATGAGCCAAGTCCCCATCTGTCTTAGCAGGACATCCACAGTTCTATCTGAAGTTGATGAATCAGGAAAGAGCAGTCTGAGGCCACCACTGAGCGACACAAGGTGCCCGCCAGAGGCGCAAAGGTGGTGAGGGGAGGCTCAGAGAAGCCTCTGTACAACTTGGCTTTCACCATGTGCAAGAAGAATTACTTTGATAAAAAAAGTTACAATTTTCTAATTTTAAAAATTAAATCTATTGAGAGTTAAGTTTTTGGGGTTATCCGGGCTCTAGACTAGGTGGATACGAAAATCATCTCAACTAATGATTTCATTTGTAACTCTTCCCTCTGACCACAATGCTGTAACAAAAACTTCCCTTGGACGAAAAGAAAGAAAAATATTTGATAGGGAAAACAGAAGAATACAGGAATACTGTTAAAAGTATGGTCTCATTTCAGGTATATTATCAGAATTTAATTCCTATGGGGCATCTCCATCTAGAAAATATTTCTATGGGCATTTAAAAAAATTATATAAAAGCTGGGTGTGGTGGATTACACCTGTAGTCTCAGGTACTCAGGAGGCTGAGACAGGAGGATCGACTGAGCCGAGGGGTTCAAGACCATCCTGGGCAATGTAGTGAGACCACATCTCTAAAAATAAAATAATATAAAAAATTTTTAAAGACTAAAGATTAGGCCCAAAATTAAATAAAAATAATTAGTAAATATATAGAAGGCAGTAAATTATACATATCCAGACCTTATTAAAATAACATAAAGAAAGCATCAGGATAGTGTTTTTGTCTGATGACGTATCAGCATAGGATGGTCAATTAGACATTTATGAAGATGAAATACAACTAATCAGAATGAAAGCCCGAACCTTCTCCCTTTGGCCCCTTAGGATTAAATGGGCCCCAGGCACTTGGCACTTGACTGGAATTTGATTCACGCTTCACAGGTGGTGGAGGTTCTTTCCCAGTTTTTTTCCCCAAAGATTTTTCTTCCTCTAAGGACGATATGTCCCAGTCGTCGTCATCCACATCTGTGCACTAGAAGAGATGCACGGAGAATAGTAAACACTTCTTAAAGAAATGGTGCCTTTCCATCCTTTTGTTGGTCAGACTGAGCACCTGCGCTGAACGGTAAGATAAGAAGGGGGGAACTACCAAGGATCCCACGCCTGGTTATTTCTGTAGGGCAATGAAATGGATTTGGAAGTCAGTGTTTTGAAAACTGAGAGAATCGTCTGTCTCCTTTTCGTTTCTTGCCTTGGAAATATGTTTCCTAATCTACCAATCATGAATTTAGAAAACTCTAGAAATACCACATTATAGGGGTAAGGGAGTAGGAGCAAGGCCTGCTTGAGGCTCTTAGCTCTGTGATAACACGACACCCAACTACGGGATACATCAAACAAGGGCCCTGCAGAAACAGGCCTACCCGGAAAGACCACACATTTCTACCAAGCCCTTTCTAAAGGAAGATTGAGTTAGCTCTCTTTTGAACAACACATGACTTTTTGTCATTTTGGCTTGTGTAACACAAATAGCACTAACTAATAAAAGTAGTTTGAAAAAGTACTCTGGTGGCTGACACCTGTAGTCCTAGCACTTTGGGAGGCCGAGGTGGGAGGATCACTTGAGCCCAGGAGTTCAAGATCAGCCTGAGAAACATACCAAGACCCCATCTCTAAAAAAATTTTTTTTAAAAATTAGCTGGGCATGGTGGTGAATGCCTGTAGTCCTGGCTACTCAAGAGGCTGAGATAGGGGATTGCTTGAGCCCAGGTATTTGAGGTTACAGTTAGTATGATCCTGCCACTGCACTGCAGCCTGGGCAAGTGAGACATTGTCTCTGGAAAAAACGAACAAACAAACAAACAAACAAAACAAACAAAAAAACTGTATTCCATAGATAAACAGGATAAGAATTAAATCTAATTTAAGTGAAAAATGAAGAAAAGACTGATGACTACTGGAAGACCCATCAACACATATAAGGTGTATCCAGAAATACAATGGGAGAGCTCCATCCATAGAAACACTTCTGGCATCCTGGATGTTAGAACTGCTCAGAAAATTGGGCTCCTCTAATGCAGCAGAGGAGGTTGGGCTCTGCCACAGACTCTCTTGATCCACAGATCTCTCTGAAGCATCTCTCCACTGACTCCAGCTAAACCCTGAAAAGTCCCTAAGGTCACGCCAGGGTAGTTGAGAAGTTCCTGGATTTGGCTCTGGAGGCCCTACGTTCTAGCCAGTCATAAGTTTCTCTGTACAAGCCATGTGATATCTGCAGGCATCAAATAGTACATGTGACAGGACTTTGAAAACCTGTAAAGTGTGATATGCATATTACACATTACCAGTCACTGCTCCAATAGCTTTGATTCTCTATGGAATGGAAAGAAATGCAATACTGAAAACAAGATAAGGTGAAAATCTCAATCTCCACTATGCCAACTAGTTACATTTGTTTCATATTTCACTACAAAAATTGCAATCATTTTAATCATTTGTTAAAAGATGACCTTATGTTTAGCAAGTAAAAGTGATTTCACCTTTAGTTCTTCTTGTAATTCTTCTTTTTTGATAAAGACCGGAGCAACATTAATCCCACCAACTGGTTTATTCACAATTCTGTGATTCGAAGCCGTCTTTTCAACTTTTTCAGTTTGTGTTTCAATGGAGGTTCCTATAAGATCAACAGAAATTAGTCAGGTACAGATTTTTAAAAATTGTACCTACTTCAGCTCCCAAATAACCTTACGGGCAGTTTTGAAAGAGTCTAAGCCTTGCACATAATTATGTATTATTAAAATAAAATCAAGTGATGTATTTTGGGTTTGGGAAAAAAGAGTAAAACACTTAATTTCTTAAAAAAAAAAATCAAGATCCTCCATATTAGGAGCTATAAAGTTTTCATTTTAAATCAAAGAAGGATGGTCTCATTCAAGTATGTGGTCAGAAATTTTAATCTCAGTGAGGTAACCTGCATGAATGGAATATTCAGATGGTATTTTCAAAAGCAATATGAATTATTTTTAAATGAATCACTTATATTTTATATAATTACATAACTACATGGTATATACAAATTATATACAGTATAATAAATTAATTACAACTGGTATGTTTAAAGTATATTATTGAAAAACAGATTAAGCAGAATTTCTTCTTTTTTTAATAAAAAGGTCCATCACCTCCACTTCTCTTCAGTAGATTATCTGCTGTGACAGATGGGGAACTTGTCTTCCTTTAGAATTACCCCAGCTCCGAGAGGCAGCTCCGTGCATTAGAGCAGCTCTTTTCATCGTCACCCAGTGTTAGAGGTTGTCATGTCCCCCCAAACTCACGGGTTGAAGTCCTAACCTCAGTACTTTAGAATGTGACCTTATTTGGAGACAGAGACTTCACAGAGGTCATCAGGGTAAAACGAGGTGATTAGGTGGGCCCTGGTCCCACGCGACCAGTGGCCTCATACAAACAAGGTTGAACAGAGACGCAAGTGTGGGGGCGGACGACGGGAAGATGCCACTTCCGGGGCGGTTAGTGGCTCAGCCCTGCCCGGCTCTCCCCGGCAGCGCCCTTCGGAGCTGCCCCGTCCTTTCCCCGCAGCTCTCCCCGCTCAGACTCCCGGAGCGTGGTGCCTCCGCGTGAGGACGACCGTCCTAAATAAAATGCCCGCAAGGTTGTTCAGGGATAAAAGCTCACCCGTGGGCTTGGGAGAAGCATCCGAGTCCTCCATTTCACTTCCCGTGGCCCAGTCAGTGTCACTCTGGACGGCGGCGTTCCTTCCCGAGCGCTGAGGCGGCTGCACCGGAAGCAGGTCTGGGCACACGTAGCTCTGGACGAGGTTGTCCTCCTCCGGCTCCTCCTCTGAGCTGAAGGGAGGGGTCCTACACGGAGCGAAGCCGAGACGGGGCACTGTCTTCTTAAGTTTCAGGATTTACGAATGCTATGCCTCAAAGTGGTGGCAACTTGCTCGAGAAATTGCCAGTGAGCACGAAGAACAAATGCCTGGGTGGCCCCAGCCAGGATGGCGGGAGGCCCCGGAGTGACGCACGCGGCTGAAGTTCTGCCAGCCATGGGGCGTATTTATTACAACCTTTCTCCTCTAAACCCAAATGTGTACTTTATTATTAGTGTTGGTTTTTAGATACCTGAGAAAAATATTGCTCAGGGGACGAAAAACATTTTCCTCGATAAAACTACTCCATCTTTTAAAATAGTGTAATTACTTATAACTTACCTTTACACTGCACCTTACAAAGTGCTTTTATATACGCAATCTCATTTGTGTTATCACATGAATTATCACCCTCATTTTAGAGTGAAATAGAAGTTCAGAGTAGTATTTGTTCATTTAAAGAATATTTATTGAACACCTAAATTCCAAACAACGTGTCAATCTTGTAAATACTGATTCAGTCAAACTACGCCCCATGAAATAAAGCCCTTCTCATAGGATCATGTACATGAAAAGTGCTTTTGAAAGATGAATCATTATTTATTGTCTCTACTATACAATGCCTCAATGAAGAGATATTTACGGCATCAACATCTCTAGAATAAGGCAATGATGATGAAATTCAATTATGACAAAATTAGTCTTATTCATAATTAATAACAATAATATACCTACAATTTATTGAGTACCTACAAATGCCAAGCACTGAACCAAGCCCTTTTCATATATTCTCCTTTAATTTGTAGAATTATCCTGTGAAAAAAGCAGCATTATTCCCTATTACAGATAAGAAAATTGAGAAACCATATCATGATATGGAAAACCATATCATGGATAAGAAAACAAGCTTAAAACAATAATCCACTGAACCAGTGGCACACAGGCGATAAGCCGCTGAGCTAGATTCTTAGTATCCTAAGGGAACCCAACAGAGTACTAGGGTTGTTACCAACTTCCACAAGGAGCCACTAAATATTATACCATCTGACACAAACTTACGCTATCATGGATCCAGCCATTAAAACTCAACATCAGCCATTTGATTTTAACGTGCTTACTGAGAAATCACTTGATGTAGGGGTGGGAGGTAGGGGTGGGAGGCAGGGGTGGGGGAGGGGGTGACTAGGTCACTCAGGTCTCTCTTCTTAATGGAAGCTGCAATGTGGTTAAGTGCTAATGACTTATGTAATAACTGATAAAGAAACAAAGACAAGTCACAAAAAACACATCACGAAGGAATCACAAATTAATTATGATTAATTAATATAATAATTATGGCTCAGTCAACCACAATGATCGTACTGCTTTACAATAAAAGGAATGTTCAGTGGAAAGAATTTTTTAAATACCCCTCTCCCCCGACACACACACCGGTTAGTACTCACGTAATAGTTGAAGGCTTTCTGGGAAAATGATCTTCCATGACATTTTTCTTATTTCTAAAAAACAACAGAAAAAATATTTCTAGACTGCGTGAATGAATAATAATATGATTTAACATAAATTTCTATGGAATTGATGATTTTTGCTTTGAACATATGCTAAAGAAGGAGCGCAGTAACAAATCTCCCAGCGTCAACAATAGAACTAGTAGGAATTATAAGTGTGATTTTCTGTTGGATCAAACACTGTTATGGACTCGTCTGTTTCTCCTCCACCTCCAATTCATATGCTGAAGATCTGACCCCCAATGTGATAGTGTCTGGGGTTGGGGCTTTTGGGAGGTAATTAGGCTTAGATGAGGTCATGAAGTTGGGGCCCCCATGACGGGATTAGTACCCTTATAAGAAGAGGAAGAGGGACCAGATCTTACTCTCTCTCTGCCCCGTGGAGACACAGCAAGAAGGTGGCTGTCTGCAAGGCAGAAAGAGAGCCCTCACTAAAACCACCCATGCTGGCACCCTGCTCTCTGATTTCCAGACTCCAGAACTATGAGAAAATAAATTTCTATTGTTTAAGCCACTCAGTCTATGGTATTTTGTGATGGCAGCCTACGCTGCCTAAGATAAACATTAACAAAAAAAAAAAATTTAAGGGTTGAAAATACTCACCTTGGAACAGATATCCTATCTGTAAAAACAGCTCTTTGTCTAGTCAATTGTCTGCTTTTGGGAGGAAGTGGTATCGCTTTGGGTACTTCTCCAGTTGAAAGGGTATCCGTTTGAGAAACACTGTGCTTATCTGGAATAGTAGTGACATTTCTGAGTTTCCATTGCCTTTATGATTAGTAAGTGAAAAGCAACAGTAAACAGTACAATATTGTCTATGCTGCCAATGGAAACAAACAAGCCCATCACTAGGGTTTGCAGCCCAGACTCCAGGGGTTTGTTTTAATGTAAAAACAGAATCCAAGACCCAACATTTAATAGTGCAAATAGTAAGAGAGTTGCCAATGAAATGTCAAAGTTTGTTAATCATTTAAAATTATGAAAAGGTTGTTAGCTTAAGCTTCCATCTGCAGCAATGAAATGGCAGTGAGTAACTGGCGTACCTGAAGACAGTAATAGTCTCTCCTCCATTTTACAGCGGACCTGATGTTCAATGAGTTCTCGAATTTGCTGAATGTTAGGTTTGTGTTTTTCTACCTCGTGTCTGGCTGATTCCACACTTTTCAGCACTTTATGCAAGTGATCACCTGGAATACCACGTATATCCTGAAGGAATAAGATGTTAAGTTAAACAATTATCCTGGGGTGTTTTTCATTTCATGGGCATATGTTAGCATTAACTGTGTTAATGTTTCAATCTATTCTTACTTGGCTCCAGTTGCACACAAGGTAGGGGATGCGCCAACATATAACACACTGGCCTGGCCCCAAAAGGAGCCCACAGTGCAGCTGGGCACATACGGTGTATACATGACTGATTATGACTTGTTGGTCAACAATGCAAGGCCATGGGATAAGGACCAAATGGGTTCACAGAGATCAGAGAAACGCCATCAGAGGCCTCGGTGGCCACAGGAGGCTGAAGGGGGAGGCTGAGATGTGCCCTGAGGGATGCGTGGAGGCAAACAAGCGGAAACAAGGAGGAATTTCCAGATGGGTAGGGATCAGGTGGGGAAAACTTGTGGGAAAGGTAGGCGCTGAGGCAGAAATAGGCAAGCCACGTCCTATACACTAATGCTACAAAGTCTGGGTGATGAAATCAGAAATGTAGGTTATGTGGCAATTCAAAAAGCTGAAAGGTTATTCCACAGGGAAAAGAAAGTCATCAGAGATGATTGTCAATTATGAAAGTAGCATAGTGAAGGAGATAATCTGAGAAAATTCACCTGGATTTGATGGGAACCTAGATAGAAGATAACTAGCTAAAGGGCTATTTATTTAATAATAGTGTCTTGCACACACACACAGGTCTTTCATTTTCACTCCCATCCCCCATGCCTCCATCAGCCTTCCCTGTCCCAGGGAGTGGCCTCACCACCCACCCAGTTGGCTCAGGACACAAATCTCCATCATCAGATTAAATGCCACGTGCAAGAAGTTTTCTCTGGCCTCAGTTATTCAGTTAATCCCCTCTACTTTCCCTTCATTTCATGTCACACAATCTATCATCAGAGATCTATCATCTGTCTGTGTGATCATTGTTTCATGCCTGTCTTCCTATACCATGTAGCTGATGATAAGACCTAATACTGTATAAATGTCAATTCTTCCTGATTAATATACAAAATTTAAAGCAATTCCAATCAGAATCCCAATAGGGGTTATTCTAGAACTGGAGAAGTTGTTCCTAAAGTTCATTGGAAAACAAAATATAAAAGAACTGCCAAGTAATTTCTGAAATAAGAAGACCAATGAAGAACCATGGCCTATAGAAGATATTAAAGTACAAGACAAAGCTACTGTAATTAAATCAGTATAGCATGGGCAAAGGAATACACAAAAAAAGGTGAAACAGTTGAAAGTTCAAAAACAAATCCAAATATATATAGGAATTTCCTATATGACAAAAGTGTCATTCCAAATAAATAGGGAAAGGATGGATTATTCAACAAATGGTAATGGAACAGTTGATCCAACTGGAAATAAATTAGATCTCCAAATCACTGTTTCCAAGCCTGTCTCTTAGAGCCCAGATAGACCAAAAAACAAAAAAAAACAAAAACAAAAACAAAAAACCTCCCCAAGCATTAGAAAACAATATAGAAAGTTTTTATAGTCTTAGTATAAAAGGAAATGTCCTAATTAAAATTAAAACCCAAAAACCATATACAAACAACCAACATGAAAAGCTACAGTTTCAAGAAACAATCTGCATAGGAACATTTCATGAATATCTTTGATTTCCACTGCTCTAAGAGTGGTCAAAACCCACCTAAAAAGAATCTATGTGGAAATTTAAAAGACTGACAATATTAAGAGCTGATGAAAGACGTGGGGCAACTATACTCTCATTCACCATTAGAGATAATGGGAATTGGCACAAACACTTTGGAAAACTACTGGGCAGTGCCTATTATATCAAACACATGCCTACCCTTTGACCCAGCACTTTTATTCCTAGATATATATCTAAGAAAAAGGAATGCTCACGTCCACCAAAAGACATGTGCAAGAATTAATAACCAAGAATAGCCCCAAACGGGAAACCCAAATGTCCATCAGCAGAAGAGATAAGTTGTGGTATATTCATACAATAGAATACTACAATGTAATAAACAAAGAACAAACTACTGCTACATGAAACAACAGGTATGGATCATATAGACAAAGATCATAAGCAAAAGAAGCAAGATACAAAATACTACACAGTGTACGTTTCCCCTTATATGAGGTTCAAGAACAAGCAAAACTAAGTCAGAACACTCTTTACCTCTGGTCGGTAAATAAGGGGTGATACCGACTAGGAAAAGATGAGAGTCTTCTAGTGTTGGAAATGTCCAATCTCATTATCTGGGTGCTGGTTACAGATCTCTCTCTCTCACACACACATCCATGTATATACAGATCTGTACATACACAAACAAGTATACAAGCTTGTATACACACAAAAACATCCATATCCACACATACACCTATATACTCATATATACATCCATGTGCACACATACATGTATATACACACACAAATGTGTACATACATACATACACATACACACATACATCCATATATACATGTATATACACATGTATATACAGGTATCTTCATATACACATATACCTGTCGTCATGTACACACGTTCATGTCCACATGTGTATGCCCATGCATATGCAGATACTTACATATATACAGGTATATAAATTCATCAAGTTGTTCAATTAAGATTTGTGCATTTTACATATGTCAATAAAAAATGTAAAAAGCAGGGGAGGGGGGAGGGGGGAGGAGGGGATGGGTATTTGCATACACAAAGAGTACGATGCGCACCATCCGAGGGATGGGCACACTTGAAACTCGGACTTGGGGGGGAGTGGGGAGGCAAGGGCAACATACATAACCTAAACATCTGTACCCCCATAATATGCTGAAATAAAAAAAAATGTAAAAAGCAGAAAGTTTATATGTAATATAACATACCAAAATTATTCAATCTGGCAACAATA